>RHLR01000004.1:0-87267 GCA_009806335.1 Davidsoniella australis
CCTAGTAGAGTAGAACTAAATCCAATCAATTATGAACCATATACCATCTAGCCAATCAGAAACCAGAGAAAGCGAGATTTGGCACTGATGCCGATGAGCTCATCGCCCCTAGCAGAGAGGGCCCGCTTTCGACCCAGTTTTTGGTTTGACACCAGTCACAAATCTATCTCCAGTCTCTGCTTACCTATTTGCTTACCTAAACCTGAGCCATCGACGGTGCCTGCGATGATCCCCGTGACGGAGATAATGACGAAGACTTACCCCATCCGTAGACATCACGAGACACGCCAAGTAGCGTGATGCTCCAGAGCAAGAACTCGACGCCGCCTCCAACGGCAGCCATACGCGCAACATTGCAGATCGAGCCCAAACAGAACGACAGTCTCGAAATAAAGACAGCAAGAGCAATAAATCCGGAAAAGTAGAACAAGCTATTCAATGCCTCGAAAGTAAGGGATAACCATGGATATAACACTGTCACACGAGGGTTAAAGAGTGTTCGTTCAATGTCATGACATGCCTTGGACCAACTAACCTTGCGGTGCTACACGAGGTATAACGACGACATATACAAGTGAGATAAACGAAAACAGTGGCACAAAGATCAAGAAGTTGACCTGCGACGGTGCTGAGAACTTGGTCTGTGTATTGTAGTATTGCGAGACTAGTGATAAGCGACAAATTTATGTGTTAACCCTAACCCAGGCATACTAATTGGAGAAAAGCGATAATTTACGAACCGAGGATAGAGAGAATCAAGACTACAAGTGCGATAGTAGCTTGGAGACCCCGAATGATCATGGAGACGACCGGCGAGCCCATGTTAGCGGTTAAATAGAGAATGATACTAAGAATATATAACAGAGAACGAGAAGAAAGAAGGCCAGCTTGCTTGGAGTCGTAGCAAAGACGACGCTGTGGAATATGGAGTTGTTGACGCGGAATTGAAGTCAAAATGAACAAAAGTGGACTATGAAGTGAAAAGACTGGATGAGCTACCAACAATGCTTTATATTATACTCTATCTGATTCAATTTATTGGTTGAGAGCTGTCAGAGCCAATGCCAAACTCTCCTGGGTACAAAAAGAAGAGCCTGGCTTGGTAACCAGAAGATATGAGACGATCGACGATGGCTTTTGAAACATCGGAACTTTAAGTATCCTGTCATGTCTTAATGCGAAAAAAATAAAGAATATAGAAAACTTAGATATCGGTTTCAGAAATTTGTGAGTTCATACAACTAATAATGTACTTTGCTAAGTACCAAAAGATAAAGATCGGCTATTTATGAGTTAGTTTGTTACTTGACCCAGCTAAGCTGACTAACTAACTTGTTCTTGTTTTTTTTTCTTTACATCATGCATATGCTATCGAATCAAAGTGAAGAATAACGGGCCGAGATACCGGGGAGAGACTTCGTGATATGAAAGTACGCAAAGAATTGGAAGAAACACCCAGTATAAAGAAACGATGCATATACAGATAAGTGAAGTCCCAAGTTAAAATCTTTATGACCAGCATTTGTCATTTTGGTATCGCTGTGGCGTTCGTTTGTTCCTCTCATATATGCAAAGAACGTTCTACTAACGCACGCAGAAGGGGAAAGGAAGGGAAAATCGGAATGGGATGTAGCTCTGCCTGTAATACAGACAATCGCAGCGTTCGTTTCCGTTGAACTAGCAAATACGCAGATCCATGCGTTTTTTGCTCTTTCTCTTGCATATCTCTCATCTCTTCAAGCCGATTGATATACAGATATACTCGGATTTATACATCTTACACGTATACCTGTCACCTTGTATAGCTATCATACAGGAACTTGTATATGGTTACATTCAGTCGCAACAAAACTGGCTGCGCAATACGACTCTGATTCGCTCGCGTATGGATTTACATCTGCAATGGCAAATTTGCTGGCTTTTACCGAGGCATAACCATTACCAGTTGTAGACAAAATGGCTTGTTTATTTTAGGTCCTTGCTTTCCGTTTATTTTTTTATATTTATTTTTTGCTCTGGCTCTAATATTTGGGGCTACCTTGGTCCTTTTTTTCTCTAGTATCTGGTTTTGGGGCAAGATAAGCTGTAGTGCAACAGCAACAAGTAGTAAGCAACGCAATAAAACTAAGCAAAAGCTTGGGCTGGCCCTGCGTGAGCCGAGGCGCTAAGAGCAAGGGAAGGAGCACAAGCCTCGGCCATTTCTCTCTTTTCCTCTCCTTCGTAGGTTATCCGGTCGACATCAATTTAGCCAGCAGTTCATTTTGAGGTGGACAGACCTACTTTTCCCTTAAGGAGGACAAATAAAGACGAGTAAAAGGACGAGAAAGCTAAGTTGTAGTCGCATGCTTGGTTTTGCTTGCCGTTTATTCGCCTAGAGTAGCAAAATAGAGCACTTACCTGGTTGTATAACAACTGCGACCTCCAACAACTAGAACTGGGTTCCTTCGTTTTTAGATGGGGGGCTGCTGTTTGGAGCGCTGATCTCTTTTTTATTTCTTTATTTTACTTCTTCTTTCTCTTCCCAAACATTCTATCTACTTCGATTTCTGTTTTTTATCTTGAAGTCTTCTTCTGTTGAGGCTTCATGCTCCTTGCTGCTACTTAACACTCGCCATTGTATATTCAGCTGTAGACCAGCCAGGCTCTGAAAGTACCGAGCTATCTCCAACTACTAGACAGCCTATCAAAGGGCTCTGATCTCCAATCGCCAACACCCAAGCTATATAACAATTATACATATTCTGATCTTCGCCATGGGCATCACTCCCGCCATGGCCGCGCTGCGGAAAGATCTACTGATCACACCGCCGCCAAGCCAGCCACACGGTGTCTCAATCCCCGGATCAGAGCGTGAGGGCCGTTCCGCCGTCTACCGCCATTGGCGTCTACGCGACACCGGCCTGCTCGAGACATACGATGCAGCTATACGCACTACGCACGACCAGTTCGAGGACTCGGTCCGGCGCCAGGGCTCGCGCAGCTGCTTGGGCTGGCGCCCGTGGAATCGCGAAACGCGCACTTGGGAGAATTCGTATTCTTGGCTCACCTACAACGAAGTAGCCGAACGCCGCAAAAATCTGGGCGCCGGTATCGTCGAGATCATGCAGAGCCTCGGCTTCGATCCTAGCTCCAAGTATGGCATAGGCTTGTGGTCGCAAAACCGCGTTGAGTGGCAGATCGCCGGTAAGCTCGTACTACAATATTCCCAGCCCCTTCAAACCCTAATACGATAAACCCTATATACTTACAACTACTGACCTTCTATCACAGAGCTTGCCGTTTCTTCACAGGCTCTCTTCTCAGTGTCCCTGTACGAGACCCTAGGCCCCGAGACTACAGAGTACATCATCAATCATTCTGATATCCCCATGTTGATGTGCTCGTTGGCGCACATCCCTGCCCTTCTCAGCATCGCTGACCGCGTCCCAACCCTCAAGGTGATAGTCTCGTTCGATCCGTTAGACTCTGGCGAGCAGTCTGACAGCACGATGCTTTCAGTACTTAACGGGATTGCGGCTAAGCATGGAATAAAGATCTACAGCATGTTCGATCTTGAGATTCTCGGCGCACAGTCGGGCCAGCCTATGCGCCCACCAACTGCCGACGACCTGATCACCATCAACTACACATCAGGAACTACCGGCATGCCTAAGGGTGTCGTCCTAACTCACCGTAACGCCGTCGCAGCTGTCACTGCGGCACGTGCCAGTGGTCACGTGAAGCCGGGTGACACGCATATCTCGTACCTACCACTAGCCCACATCTACGGCCGCATGTGTGATGCCGTAGCTTTAGCAGAAGGCGCCAAGATTGGTTATTTCCGCGGTGACATTACAGGACTAGTCGATGATATGAAGTTGTTGAAGCCGAATGGCTTCATGAGCGTCCCTCGGTTATTCAACCGATTCAACTCAGCACTACGTGCCTCGACGGTTCAGTCGCCCGGCCTCAAGGGCGCCCTATCACGCAAGGCCGTCGAGACCAAGCTTGCCAGCATGAAGCTGCCCGATGGCAAGGCCACCAACAAGCATTTCCTATTCGACCGTATCTGGACTCCCAAGGTCACAGGTGCGTTAGGAATGAGTCGTTGTGGCTTCATGTGCAGCGGTTCGGCTCAACTAGACCCAAATGTACAGGAGTTCCTACGTGCTGCTCTCGGCTCGCGTTTTGTCCAGGGCTATGGTCTAACTGAGTCTTATGCTGTAGCCACCGTACAGCTGCCCGATGATTTCAGCGTCGGCAACATCGGTGCGCCAACCACTTGCGTCGAGGTGTGTCTAGAGTCCGTACCCGACATGGAGTATCTCGTCACCGACGGACCGAATCCCCGCGGAGAGCTGCTGCTTCGTGGCCCTTGTATCTTCAGTGAATACCACAAGAACCCCGAAGAGACCGCTAAGTCCATCGATGCCGACGGCTGGTTCCACACCGGTGATATAGCCGAAGTCGACAGTGCCGGCCGTTTCAAGATCATCGACCGTAAGAAGAACGTACTCAAATTAGCCCAAGGCGAGTACATTTCCCCCGAACGTATCGAGAATGTCTACATGGCTAGCACCAATCTCATCGTCTCTGCCTTTGTCCATGGTGATCCCGTGCAATCCTCGCTAGTCGGAATCTTCGGTATCGATCCCGTCACATTTGCCCCCTTCGCTTCCAAGCTGCTCAGCCGTCATATCACACCCACCGACATCGATTCTCTACGTGGCGCTTGTCGTGAACAACTCGTACGAAAGGAAGTCCTCAAGATTCTTGACAGTATCGGCAAGAAGAAGAAGTTTAACAGCTTCGAACGTGTTCGTTCTTGCATTCTCGAAATCGAGCCATTCACGATTGAGAATGAGCTGTTAACACCCACGTGAGTAGCTTCTCCCATTTATTATCGTTATCGTCTATTACTCAAACTAACCAAACCCGTTTTCTCTCTTTCTAGTCTCAAACTTAAGCGTCCTCAAGCTGCTAGAGCATTTGCTCAGGAAATCGCTGTCATGTACGAGGAAATTAACAGTACTCCAGAGAAGCCTAGACTTTAACATATTCTCTAAGGAGATATCGAAAGACAAGAGAAAGAGATCGAGAAACGTAAAGAGTTGGTATATATATAGGCTATCTATCATATCTCTTTATTACTACCTTCATCTTTTTTTCTCTTTTGTCAAGTCCCGCTTTGTATACAGACCTTTGGGTTTCTTTTCTTCACTTCTTCAGCTTAAACTCACCCAGTCTTGTTAACATAATTTTATTGTCTTGTTTCTTTCTATCATTTCGCCTTGTATAAACAAAGTTGTTAATAAAAAAAATTTGTATTAGTAAACAAATGTAGCTTGATATCATCATCATGTGTGTTACAATGAAAATAAGAAAATAAAAGATATAACGACCAGAACAATAATCTATTAACAATTAAAAAAATAAATGCACCCCCTAAACAAACAAATTTGATATTGAATCAAGCAATAAAAGGAAGAAATACAATCACCTTATCATCCGGGAATTTAGATGCCTGAAAAACTAAATTTGAATGGAAATAATGCTTGAACACCTTCTCAAATAAACCAGAAAGGCGGTCATTGAATAACATCTATCATTCGTCAGGCACAGGATTATAGTCAAACCCTAACTTATCGAATATCTCTGCCTGATCTACCCGGAGCTCCTCTAATGTTTCTGGCGACAAATCTTCGATATTGAACGCTTTCTGTGCCGCGAAATTATACGCCGCATGTGCCTGATCATGGTTGTATTCGACGCTGAAGTCCGTTATGGATGGTTTATCGGCCGAGGACTCTCGACCGCTCTTAGGCTTGTTTAGCAGCCGCTCGAATAGCTCTTTACGTTTCCGAGCCCAAAGCTCATTGAGGTCGAGGATTGGGCTATTCATAAGATGTGCCTCGGCGCGGTAGAGGCCCGTGTATGAGTATTTGCTACCCTGGACTGCACCGATTAGTGGGTTGGGGTGAATCTGAATCTGCTGCTTGTCGACAAAGGCACGTGCTTTCATGATTCCCTCTCCTAACTTAATGTCTTGGCTGTCTGATGGGGTTGTCTCTATCTCGCTATGTGGCGTGACCTCTTTGGGACGTCGTACTTTGCGGGTAGCTCCATTGGGGAGGCGTATTGTTAAGATGTCGGCAGGTCGTGAGTCTGATGGTTCCGTAGTCAAGAGGAAGACACGGCCAGATGCATCGCCGACTACTAACCGTGTGTAGTCGCTAGAGAACACGCCCGTCATAAGCGGCGCGGGCGCCTCGAGGAGCACACGGACAAACGGAGTTTTGCTACGTGGATTCCACACACGGAGAACACCGTCTGAGCCACCAGTATAGAGACGATCGCACGATGTACCCCAGAGTGTAAATCGAACGCCAGTATCATCCGCAATGTTGTTCGTTTCTATTGATTTATGGTGTCGCAGCAAGTGAATGGGATCTCTTCCCTGGCCTGTGTCCCACACATAGACACAACCATCAGTCGTGCTGGCCGTGATGTACGAGTGGTGGTTGCTATTTGGGAAGATGGTAATATCGTTAATGTCGACGGAGGCGCAGTCCAGCTCCTGGACAAGCTGATACATGTGTTGGTCCGCCGTTCGGTTGCCTATGATGTCGTCATCTTGATCAAGCTCACTGGTATGTTGCCAAAGCCGGATCTGGGTCTTGACTCCAGGCTCGGCGCTGCTCCTTCGTGATGTTGCCACAGCGAAAGCCATACGCGTTGGGTGCCAAGCGACCTCAAACACATTCTCTCTGACGACGCAGCTAAGATTCAACCGCTTGCCTGACTTGATATCCCATAGGCCCAATACACCTGAGTTCTCTCGATGACTAGGCACATTATCCTCATTGATGCTGACACTTCGCGGCGAATATCCCACAAGCAAGTGGTATTTGCAGCCCTTGGCAACTCCCCATTGCATACTAGAAGGGGAGTAGCCCCAGATATTATCTTCCTTGATGTCATCTAGGAACGCCTCTTTGAGAAGTGTTTTCAAGTTGACAAAGTGGCGGAACTGTGCGGACTGACTGTCGACACCTTGACTAATGTCATATACGCGCACAGCTTCGTCGAAATCGGCAGTTCCAGTTGCCACATACCGGCCCTTAGGCAACACGAAGTTGACATTTCCATAATGAGTCCAAGTACCAAGACAGGTCAGAGCTTCTTTCTGAGCGTCAAAATTCCACACCTTGACTGTGAGGTCAAAACTGGATGTGTAAATGAGACCCGAAGATTGGTCATGCGCTGACGAAACAACGGACGCATAAAGCCATTGGTCCTGGCCACTGTGAAAGAATCGTAGGGAATTATCGGGATCCCACACTACTGGCCGTGTTCTGCGGTGGTCGGGAAGCGCCTGCAGTGTGCGGCTGCCAACAAAGCCAATAAGAAAATTTCCAGGTTTGTTGTATTGCCAGTTGTGAGAGTCTGAGTGTGTGGTTGTACCACAGATAAACACATCAGATGTGATCCATGTGAGTGTAGCAATGTCTCCCGCGCAGTTCGTCCATTCTTGACGGACATCTAGCCCGTCTTCGAGTAGTGTACAAAGACTGTTTTCATAATTTATATACTTAGGTGTATGGCCAAAGCCATAACGACCCTCAATTTCACAATGAAAACGCAACGCGGCTATCTTGAGCGATCTTTCACATAAGCCAGAAGTTGTATCTGGTTCTACAGACAGGATTTTAGGACAGCCTTCTTCCCACTCACGCTGATTCACGTCATACAAGAAGTTGTAGATATCCATATATGAACGGCGCGCTAGAACGCCCTTTGAGTGTAGCTTACAAAGATCGAGAACAATCATTGGCCGTTTATGGAGTATACGGCTTAGGAGTCGCAACTTTGAAGGGGGGGGGCTTTTTGAACACGACAAACCGGCTGGCTTCGATAGTCAAATATTCAATCTCTTCGTTGGTGAAGTCTACATGAAATCGAGTACTAGCGGGCATACTGGCAAGTTCGGCTAATGAGAGTTTGTCTGGCACCAGCTCAAGAAGTTTTTCACGGACATTCTTCTTGAGATATGGCCGAGCCGATGCACTGTTCCATGTTGATGGACTTGGTCGTACAGTATCAAAACTCTCGACTATTGGACTTTGATACGACCGTTTCGTTCGGACAGGTGTCGGTGAAGGTATTCGCCGCTTTTCCTCTGGGTCTACTGATTCTAGTTTGTACGGAGCTTTATCTGATGGTCGAGATAATAGGAGGTGAGAAGATTGTGTTTCGCGTAGCTGATCGGATGGCGAGGTGGATATAGCATCCAAAGGAGGTGGTGATTGGGTGATGTGCTCATCTTGCACCTGTACCAGCCCATCATCAATGGGGTTAAGATACGGCGATGATGATTGCTGTGTAAGGTCGATATAAAATGAGTCGGGCTCTTTCCAGGAGCTTGTAGTCCCATTCCCAACGGGTTGTGATGCTAATAGGGGTAGTGATATGTTGGTTTTCTTTGTAGTGGATTTGTTGATGTGATGGATCTCTTGTCTACCGTGCGAACGCAAAGGCGTGGTAGCATGGGGCCTCATCGATGATGACTTTAATGACGGCAAGTCACTCCACTTATGTGCCAATGGAAAAGAGGGCATGCTCGTTCTCTGTATCTTGTTCGGCATGGTCTTCTTGCGATTGAGTGAGGAAGGCTTGCGTCTGATGCCATTCTATGCGTTGTGTGGTAGGCGGGGTTGCGAGGGGTTCGAAGCCGGCTTAGAGAGTTTGCGAGTTTGAGTCTGTTGGTAGTCGTATCAGCTTAAACATGTTTTCTTGCTATATTGATGATTTTATTTTTTTCGGTCTGGTAGATGCACAAGAGTCCATCTCAAGATTGATGGCAACTGTCACGATCACAAATAGGGCTAACTTACGCGAGTGATCATGGAAGCGATGGTGTTGATTTGGTGGCATCAGCGCCACGGCCATATGAGAACAACTATCAAGGCTGGTGCGGTTGATTGCCAATTGTGGGTTGACTGTTTTTCTTGTCGTCGCCGCCGCCAATCAGGTCGTCGTGGTGGTGATGGTGTTGAGAGCAACAATTATGGCATGCAATAATCTTTGGCGCGTGATTTCAGCACTAATGAACGGACACAAATTTCGTAAGGCGTCAAGGGGGTTATTTGGCTATTCTGGACTCGAAAATTCAGATGCTTATGCGTGATGCGTGATGGATTCGTGATGCAATGTAGATGTATAAATTTGGATTGTAGCCATGCAGCTAATCGTCGTTGCCCGTCTCGGCAGGGCTTTTGTCAATAGTAGCTTCGATACGTGAGTTCGTGGTCAGCTTGACGCGGGTTGTTGGTAGCCGAGATGGTGGTGGTGGATACTTTTTGATATCAGGTAACCAGTCAACTATGCCAGAGCACGTCTAGTTATGGGCTATAGACTTGTAGCTCACTAGGGTCCTGAAGAAAGGCGGCGATTTAATTGCCTATGGGCGACATGGTTCTCGCTCAGCGCGTTGAGTGATATGGGATGTTGGTTGTTGATAGTTGATGGGTGGGTATGTCAAATTTGCTAAGCCGATCGATCTCGAATAGACAAAAGCCTATCTTCATGTGATGGCTTAAATTTCATGAAAAGAGTTTGAATGGTGGAGTGGAACAGACACGGCAACTTGTGGTTAAACGGATGATCTGTAGAAAAAGATGGGAGGGAAATGTAAACTGATTAAATCAAATCAATGTTTTGTTTATTTGTTTTGCCAGCCTGCCTCCTTTGCAAACCCTAAGTTTAGCTCAGCTATATTTTAACCCTATCTTTTTAACTTTCAATGGGTTTATTGATAGTGATAGCAAAATACCATTCCCATGTTTGTGAACAATTATAACATATTGCAATCCCCATCTTGGAATTCGGAGTACACGCCACAAATTTCTACATGAATTATCTGAGGGATCAGTGTTGTTGATCATAGGTTGTTTATTTGTCCGACTACTCTAAAGCTGATAAGCTTGAGGCTTTTAATAGTCAAGATAATGAAAACTCGTGCAGTTTAGAATATCTATGATACCAAACTCCCCCACCCAAAGGAATATAAAATATAACAAAAACCAAGAATATAACGAAAGCTTCACAGAAGCGTCCCGACCTAAGGGATGAAAAATGATGATGTAAGAAGATCTGAAGAAAAAACGTCCATCAAGATAAGAAATAAGAACAAAATATAAGCTCCATATTGCATGGAGAAAGCCCTTACGTTAGAGCGTTTGGACGAACGTCGTAGTGCATATTTTCTCCTTCCATCCTCCTTTTTAAGTAAGTGTTTTGATATATGAGGAGACAGTATGCGGTCATAATTCAACTAGCGATTCAACTAGCAAACAAGATCTGACCTGTTGAAGTCACTTAATAGTTTGCACCATAGTCGAAACCCTGACTAGACTGTTGAGGTGTATCAAAATCTCTCCGAGGGCGACCACGATCGCGGAATCCACCACGCCCACGACCACCGCGAGATGACGGGCCATGGTAGCCCGGGTTATCGTGATGTCCGTTATGGCTATTGTGACTGTTGTGATTGTTATGGTTGGCAGGCTGAGTAGGCGGTTGCGCCTTAGGCTGGTGTGGTTGAACTTGAGTTTGGGTCTGGGGTTGACTTTGGCTTTGACTTTGTTGTTGAGGTTGCTGAGTGGTGACTTCGCTGCGCGTACTACGGGGGCCATACGAGCCGCCACGGTCAGTTTGGATACGACGAGAAATGGCTTTGGAGCTGACTCCGGCGCCAATCTCGATATCTGGCTCCTCTACAGACATGCCACTCTTAATTTCACTTTCGCCACACCCACCAAACTCAGCTGTCTTCATCCACTTGATATCAGCCTCGGTTAGGGAGGATATGGGGATGATAGATATGCCGGTGTTGTAGTCACTGCATTCGCGTGGTCCAAAGCCTACACCCCAACGAGTACGGAGTCCATGATGCTGGTTGTTAGGGGACTTCATCTGATCCATGGCATGAGCAGCCATGTCACGATATAGCATCTTAACAAAGGCGTGGCGCTTATCTTTGTTGACAATGCAAGACTGCACCTCTCCAAAATCGGCAAATATATCATGTAGCTCGGCATCAGAAACGTTTACACCACCAATAAACAGCGTACGACTGAGAACTCGAATGTTTCCCTCAGGAATGGACTTGTCATACTCAATCGATCTTGGACGGATGACTAAGGGTCTGCTACCAACAGGACTACGTTCACGATACTCGTTTCTTCCAGATCTGCCGTCACCATCCCCGTTACGTTGCCAGTTATTGCTATTGTTGTTGACATTGTTACTGTTGTTACCGCCACTGGGTGATCTAGAACGCCCTCTACGACGAGGAGAACGGCCGAATTCACGGCTGTCAGCCTGGGGACCAGTTGGTGGTTTTACGCCTGGCTTAGCGGCCCCATAACCGAAATTTAACTGATTATTATCAGGTTGAGCCTGAGCCTGTGGTTGGGTTGGAGGTTGTTGCTGTTGCTGCTGGACACTTCCTAAAGCAAGACTTTGAAGAATAGCAGCAATGGCAGGATTTAATGCAGCTGCAGCCGTGGGGTTATTGTTTTGGTTCTGGAAGTTTAGCAGGGTGGCAAGGGCAGCTTGAGCTTGAGGGATGTTGAGGCCATTGGGCATTACTGGAACAGCAGGCGCAACAGCAACGGAGGGGGCAGCTGGTGCTTGTTGGATAGGGGCGCCATATGTGCCATTATTACTATTGTTGTAGTAGCCGTTATAAGCAGGAGCAATAGGTGCTTGTTGAGGAGCGGCATGTGCGACTACAGGTGCGACTACGGGTGCGGGAGGAGGGGCAACATTGGCATTGTTCACAGGAGTCGGTGTGTTATTGGCGCTGTGAGCGATAGCAGCCAAGCGACTCAAGATAGACGAAGCACTGCCGGTAGCAGGCTCAGAGGGAGCCACATGGAAGGGCTGGGTAGGTGCCAGTGCGACAGCCGGAGCCGGGGCAATGGTATGGCTAGTGACGGGGGGAGTAGCCCTAGTGGTGGCCATAGTAGGCGCAAGGCTATTGGCACGACTGGATAGGCCGTTGATGACACTTGGTGGCGGTGATCCTTGCGGAGTGGTAGAGCGGTCTAAAAGGAAAAGACAAAAAGTAAGCAAACTGAGAATATATTCCTGCAGCTAACGTAACAGCAGACCCGATAGGGGAGGAAACATAGTCATGGGACACGCCTAAAAAGGCAACTAACCAACTAACTATGCAGAGGGCAATGATTCGACTTGGGGACAGAGACTTACCAGGTTCGCTGGGCTTCTGGAAACTTTTCTGGAACGATATCACCATATACCCAGGCAGAGCTCCGGAACGTTCCCAGATAGTTATAAGACGCTTGATCTTGTCGCGCTGGTCGGGAGGGCATACACGGATGACATCGAGTACGAGAGGCTCGATAATGTCTCTGATACGGGCAACGCCAGCAGCATAGGTACCATGCTCATCAACACTACTAACATCGGATTGGCCCTGGGCCTTGGCCTTTTCTATCCAGCGACGAAGTACTGAATCAAAGATGTACACGGCACCTAGTTTGTGAGTAGTGGGGGCACGCTTGAGATATCTAACTAGGGCAGAAACAATAACAGATTCGGCCTGCATAAAGGATGAGTACGTGTGTCAGTCAGTGCCGACCATCAGAGCTAGTTATAGCAACGCAAAGCAAGTGCAGATTTAATATGTACATGTATGTACCGGCTTACTTACCTCAATGTGAGTCTCGGCAAGAGTTGTGATGGCTTCGACCTGACCACGCTGAGAGCCAGGAGGCTTTGAGCCGATCAGGAAGTTGAAATGCCTTTCGAGCTCTGTTGATACTAAAGACATAGTGTATGATATGTGTGTATATGTGCAGTTTTTAGAGCCTGTTTCTTACGAGGTAGCGGTTAGATACTGGATTGAATGTGTACATGCAGTTGCATACAGAGACCGGGACAGCTTGTACGCATACAACTAACTATATGCGTATATACAAGGCCTGTTGTTTACTCAATAAATGAAGATATAGTAGCTTACTTAGTCAGAACGAAGGCTGAATAGACGATTAAACGATTCTGGCGACTATCAAAGTTTGCCGAGAGTCACACAATACAGCCAAGCCCTTACGATATAAAAGATGCGTCTAAAAGCAGCTCAACCAGCGCACGAAGGACTAATACGAATTGAATTGTCAAGCCTTGCGTTCAGCAAGGAGGATGATAGTAAGTCTACCGCTGCGAGAAAAAAAATCTACTGAATCCACAGTAGGTGATGTAGCCCAGTGAATGGTGCTCGGTTGGAATTCCAGGGCGGTTCAGGTGCAGATTCAGCTGTGTCTACTTGACTAGAGTAATAAAAGCAAATCGGCAAGTAACCGAATGTTGGTTAATCAAAAGAGCCAAGCGCAACCGGGCGATGCGGCAAGATTAACAGTAGCTACTGTGACTACTATGTGGGAGCTGCAGAGAGTACGTTGTGATAGTGCAACTCTAAAAATGTGAGTTATTAATAAAACACAAAACAAATCGCTAATCAAAAGCTTAACGGATTGAAAGCCGTAGACCTAGATTTTACGTCCTCACAGAAGTGTGTAGTTCACGAAGTTGACAAAGTCAAGAGAAAAAAATAGTGTGCGGCTGCTATTTCGCTTGAATGCGTAAAGCAGATGATGGTACGAAGTGAAATAGTAAAAGGGATGATACGTGAGGCTGTTACGATGTGGAAGTCTGAGGCTTGTGGAGCAATAGAGACTTGCAATCTGATCTCTGTGTAGAAAAGAAGCTTGATATGATCTTGCTCTACTTTCTAGATTGGAAGAAAGAGAGTCGTTTTTACGCGGGAATTCAATACAAGTGTGTCGCGAGAAATTCAACAGGCGCAGATAGATAGATTGTGACAACAAGCAGTGCAGTGCAGAATGAAAGAGGAGAAAATGTCGACAATACAGTAAATCGCGATTTTCCAAAGCGAAGCGTCGAACTCTAAAGAGTGATAGGATTACTCTAGAGATAGCCGCTATTAATGTGCGATGATATAAGGCAAAGAGTCGATGGCTGTTGTTGATGAGGCTGATGATTGATTCTGTCCTCTTGTGGTGATGATTAGGGAAAGACGAGCGGATAGCCCAATGACAGAACGCGCAAGATTAAAAAGGCCAAACAAGAGAAAAGTGGGCCTGATACGGGCGGCAGTTACCAAGTCAATGCTTGGTATCAAAACAAGATGGCACGTGCTAGATACATAATGTATTTTATCCGAGGAATAGGCGAGCCAGTTGCTGTGTCGCAAATTGGTATTAGATGTGGTGGTGGTGTGACCAATAGAAAGAAGGTGAATACCAAGTTTTACGCTGAATGACCCACCCCGGATTCTAGAGAAGTAAACCACAAAAAGAGACGAAAAAAAACTTTGGAGCTAAGCTAAAAAAAAAAGAATTAAAAAAAAAGCTTTTGAAACTACAATCAACGGCCTAATAATGTTGATCCAGAGGTAGTTTAAATGTTGCTTTGGTTATATTATGATCTACTCTGGCTCTCTACCTAGTGACGTATCCTTTTATATCTTGTTGTTCAGAGCTTGCCCTAATCGTGTTCATGTGTGTTCTGATCAGTAGACTTGTGGCGACGAGAACCCTAGTGATATTATTCCAACCCTAGTCATTTCTGAAGTAGCCGCACTGCGCAACAAAGAATCCCCAAAGTTTCTTGAAAGTTAGGAGTGGCCAAGAAGTCAAGATAGCGGTGGCATTACACGATAAGATAGACAGACGAATAGATTGATAAAAAATGCGACACATATATTGGCTTGACGAAACGCAGATTTTCTTGACCAGAGGCTCCTCCGATGGCACGTCAAACGGATTATAAAATCGGTCACAGGATCATCTCTTCGTCCATCTCAAAAATTAAAACAGTAGTCTTGGCAAAATCTCCATTAACTCAGGAGCCGATCTTACCTACCTCTCATGTGAGCAAGGATGGGGGGTTCTTGATAACCTCGGTCAAGGCCTTCTTTCTCACAAGATGTGTTGTTTTCCTTTGTTGGCATACAACTTGTAGACTAGCTAGTGATAAGGAAGAAGAAAAAAAAGTCACACGCACACGATCATCCCTTTTACATTTTCCATATATGCCTCATTGGCTGACTTTTTTCACGGCGAACTCGGTGCTATTTTTGTTAGAGAAACGACAGGCCTTGTTAGGCCGTAATAGTGCTAATTTCCTGTCGTCATCACTTGACCTGTTGCTGTTTTTTTATTATTATTAGGATATCGTGCTCTTGTTTTCTTTGTTCTACATACATATGTACTTGCTTGTCTGCCAGGCCCGGAAGACATGGAACTTGCCACATCACCCTGATCTATTATGAAGGGATTTCCGCGTTGTCCGATATGTGGCTCAGGCCAGTCTGAGCCTCACATGGCCATCTCTTGAACCTCAACGACAACTGCAGCATAGTTGTATAATAGCATAGCATAGAATGTCCGGGAGCAGGTTCTTCGCCAGAATGCAGCTCGCAGCTTTAAGCACACTGCGCGATCCTTGCTCTTCAAGTTGAACTCATCGGCCGGGAAGGAGAGCGTAGTTTGTTCAACTTTGTCGTTACAGTATACCAGTTTACAATGCGTCCTTATCCATGTATATGTTGCATATGATGCCTCATTCGCTGCACCTCTCCGCCGAACCGAACCCCGAAATACAAAAGTAGAAGGGGAAATAGAGGCCAGAGTCGCAATTCTACTTTTGTAGACGACGTCTCCAGGATGCAGTCAGCAGTTAGTAGTTACTGCGACGTCGTAGTCTGCTCCCCCAACGAATGGCCTCCCTGGCGCTCATGAATCGCGCTGCCATCTCTAGATCATGCAGTAGTAGCAGACCCATGGTCACATCGCTCTCATATCAGCGGGATCACACAAAGTCATAAAGGGAAAGAGAAATAGAAAATATACTACTACAGATATACTCTAGTCACGCACTAACTGAAACTAAAGCACGCACGGCACAGACTTTGCGTAGAAGCCAAGTCTTTGGCAGAACTCTGCGTCGCATTGTCCATTTTGCCTATTGGCCCCAGGGCCGTTGCAGTGCAGGATGACAGCACGCAGAAAATGAAAATTTGCAGGCACTGTCTCTGTTCTTTTACACAGAACTACAATGTGACAAGATACAATGTATATTATATGTACCTGTGTACCTGTTGGAAGGTCGGCGAGAGAAGGACCAAGGAGTGACGCTTGCTTGCAAAGACGTAAAGGGGAGGAGAGAAGAGAGACATCGGGAAAAGCGACAGTGAAAAATTGCATGCGCCATCAAGATCCCGATTACGACTATAGCTGAAGCATCATTTGGTCTTCTTTGTCTATTCTCATCCCGCATTATATCATAGATGGGATATGGTTACTAACTATTGAGCATGGAGAGAATATACAAAGAACCCTGGAAATGACGCCAATTGTTACAAGCATAGGACACAATATTACTAGCACGTCAACTAGCTTGTCAACTAGTAGCATACTTAAACATTTTAGGCTCGGTAGGAACGGCCACAAGCCCAGTTCTTTCTCCAGATTCTACGGAAGTGAACTCCGGCCGAGGAAGAAAGACGTAACATCTCCGGCCAAAGTTGGGACAAACACGCTTCTTGGCCAGTGAACGGGTGTACGGACGCACTGGCCTGAACTGACTGTTTAATTGGTATACTATAGAATCTTGGGTCTATCAAAGTAGGGGATAATTTCGTAAGCAACTGTTGATTTACATATACAACATATACAGATACATATATGTATGTATAGACAGACTTTGGCTTGTAATCTTACCTCCTGAAATGCGATGTTGCAACCGGCTTTTTTGCGTGGCGCTGCACAGAGAGCCCTGAAGCGAAGCTGCACTTATAATCGTGGCTTTGTAGACCGGAGTCAGGCTCGGATTGTTGCATTTGACACATAAAACGAAGGCCTTCAGAATAACCGGGCATGTTTGTATAAAACCACATACATAGAGAAACAATATAAGACCAACTATTTTGTTTTTTTATACATATATTAAGATTGCATGTATGTACATATATAGGTATACAACGAGTTGTACTTTATACTTGCATACGCACGCTACCTATATGTAGCGAAATATAGTAATATTGATACAACCATAGGCCAAAACAGACACAAAATAATCATAAGAAAAATTAGTCTGCTCTCTTCTATTACAACAAGCTGAATCCGGACTTACGCCGATCCCCATGAACATTCCTTCCACGAAGGACCTACCACTTATTTGTAGTAAAAACCACCTCTACTCCTGAAGTGATCGAATTAAGCAACATGGAGCGATGCTTCATCTCTCTTGGCTTACATTTTCAACAGTCTTTCCAAGTTTAGTTGGAAAGAACAATCAGAAGTGACTGGTTAACAGCACAGTAACGCTAACTGTGCCAATAAGTGTTCTTGTGATGTTCCTTGGATAGGTCCTAGGAAAGCATGGACGCATCCAGAACCCAGCTATTCCCTGTCTCTCTAGTTTTCCCTAGTTTTCCACCTCCGACACGGCGTCGTTCTTCTTTCTTCTCATGGCCAAAAATTCTGCAGCTCTTCTTCTTATTCTCCTGCGGCCCCCTCGTAAAACTAAAGAGCGGGCCCCGGGGTGGTCCTGGTCCTGGAGGAGCTGCTTAGACTGGGGCAATCTGGAGATGCTGAGTATTCCTCGCCTGGGATAGGTTGACGTAGCCCTCAAACTTTACGGATTGCCGGGTCTTCTCCGGGATTCTTCCTGAAAGAAGTTACGAGCTGGGGGGAATGTAAGGACGTCCCCCCATTCACAGGCATCGCGAATGGGGACTTTAATGGGCTACTGAAAATATGTTGTCGCCAGCGCACTCGAGGGGCACCAGGCTGACAAGTCACCACTACTCGTGTCAAGAGGCCACGTTGATTGAGGAAAGTAATGGTAGAAATACTGGTCAAGTTGGTGATATCCGGTCAGACAACGGACTTCGGGTTGTTATGTGGTTGTGTACAAAATGTGTAGTTGTGGCCTCAGGTGTGAAAGACTTCCGGAGTCGTTTCGGGAGATGGCTTTTTTCTGTTTTTCTTTTCACATCTTTTTCGAGAATAATAGATAGACGGATGGGGGCCCGAGCATTTATTCGATATTTTAACTGTGATTAGGACATGTATTGGCCAGTTTATGAGCCAGCTCTGTGTAGCCAGCGGCGTTTTGCATTAGGTTTGTGCAGCGTTACGAGGATTGTGTGGGGAGTGTCCTGTAGAAGAAAAAAAACAATAATAATATTAAACGGGAAAAAATCTTTGATTTAATTGGGGCATCGATTGGAAAGTGGGGAGCACGCCGCACTTTTTGCTGCTGTTCTGGGCAGTTGCTCAACAGTGACGTCGGAATAGGTCTAAAATTCTGGCAGGGAAGGAACACACCCATGTGGAGCGCTGTTGCTACGGCCTTTCAATGCTGCTGCTCAAGAATAAAGAACAGTGACAGTAGCAAACATGAGTGAGATGAGCATGAAGAGATAGAAAGAGAGAGAGGGAAAGAGTGAGTGAGTGAGACTGAAAAGAGAGACTGTGCAGCGTTGTAAGACTGACTCTGGATCCTGACATTCGGCCGGCCTCAGCAACGCTATTTCAAGAGTCAGCCAGCTGGTTAGCTAAGCTATCTGCAAAGGTAGTTGCTTTACTTTTCTACATATGTAGCATCATAACATCATCCTCAGCGTAAATAAACACCTAACTAGACGTCCAGTAGCATGAACCAAATATCAGCGTCCTCGTGTTATTCCCGTAGGCAGTTCCTGGCCCAGAAGGGCCCGCCGGCTGGGACAGGTGGAGAGGAATAAAATGGAAGAAGGGAACACGATGTTGCCATTTAATGATTTGTATTAGTACATAAGTATAATTTAGTAGCAGAAATTTAGTAGTAGAACCACAACCAGAATAGAACCAAGCAAAGGCTAGTTAGGCAATTCCCCTAGCAGGTTGGATGACAGGGGAGGAGGCCTGGCAAGACGGGAAGCAAAGGCTACACGAGGCAATCGCAGGCTTTCTGTCGTCCGGCCTCCATTCCAACAGGCAAGTGCCCGCCTTTCTGGAAACGCTTCTATTCTCATTTTGTGTAGTTGTACTTGCCTTCCTTACTTCACTTGCCTAACTGAGTATCCTACGCCATCTACTACCTTTTTTTTTTTTTGCTAAACAACCGTCAAATCAAAGGCAAAATCCAGCCGTGGACTGGCTAATTATAACCGTCAGTTTGTGTACAACGAGAAACAAGTAGCTTTCCATAGTTGTCTACAGGGCGTGCCGATTTCTAACAAGTCTATCTTTCCTTTTTTTATTATTTTTTTACTTCCGTTGTCTCGTTTCTTTGTCTTTTATTTTTCTGTCTGCTTAGCTCGTCTTTATATTGGCGGCTGACTTGCCAACTTCGTTGAACTCACAAGTACCTGCTGACTATGATATATGACAACGAAAAAACATCCTGCCCCGTCTACCCTATATTATCTGACACTAAAACGGAGTGTTCTTGATAGGACTATTTGACTGCATGCCATCCCGCCGACCAAATCTCGCTCAGTTCCTTTGTTACTCATGCTAACACCGCATCACGTATTATCATATTACTCTTTTCTGTCTTCTCTTGTGTTCTCTATACAACACAAACAACCTATCATACATCCTGCTCACTCGCCTCTAGTCCTCTGTCCAGTGTCTTTACATCTAACTCTCGCGTTACTTAATCTATCTCAAAACGTGTCTCTGACTGACCGTCTGCTGCGCTGCTGCTTTGTATATCGATCAAGCCGTGTGTTGCCATAGTTGTCTCTGCCAGCGTTCCTCTGGTACTAGAGCCCAGCACTTGCTTCGAAAACTTGCAGTGCTACACTGCGTTGACCTGCTGCTGTAGCCTTCCGTTTGCGTGCTTCTGCTTTTAAGTATCCGCGTCTCTCTTGCATTTTGACTTGAGGAGATTCTATTTCTTTTTCTTCCCTCTATTCTTTTAGTCTTTTTCTCTTCCTCACCATACCGAGAGAACAAAAGACTGCAAGTCAACTCAACTACCGTCTCCCCTCTAGTCAACGAGAGAGCTTTCCCTCGTCTCGACAATAGTGGGAGCTTGACTTTGATCATTTGATATCGTTTGCTTTTTCCAAACAACGAAAACAAAGAAGCACAGCACGCTGTATCTGTGCCTCCCGGCTATCTTTCTCGTTTCATATACTATACATAGCATCTAGTTTGTGCCCTGATGAGTAGCAAGGCTATTGCTGTGGCCATTGCTGCTGGCCGAGTCCCTGACAGCGTCGATGTCAGAAAACTATATGCCAGCACTGACGATCAGTCCATAGCCGCCATCATTCTGGTGGGCAGCTTAGCGACTATTGGTGTGGCTGTACGGCTGTTCTCGCGGATATTTATCGTCAAGCATGTGGGCATCGACGACGGCCTAGCGGTCCTTGGAGTTGTTAGTTTCCCTTTCTAGCCTAGTCACTCCTCTTTCCCTTTCCGGCTTCTTGTTTCTATGGAGAACCACTAACATTATCATGTAGATTACTTTGATAGCCTTCATTGTGCTGTGCGTTATTCTCATAAGAATGGGATCCGGCCGTCACTTTGAATATGTCGAATACGTTATGACGGAATCGACCATCGAGGCCAGCGAGGTCGTTGACTTTGCCGCCCACCTAATTTATACGTCGTCATTGCTGATTGGCCGACTATCCGGCCTTGCTTTCTATTATCGCTTGTGTAAGATGCACAATATCTTCCGCATGGCCATCTTTGTCGTCGGCGGCATCATCGTGGCAGGCTTTCTGCCACAAATATTCCTCATTATCTTCCACTGTCTGCCTGTCACCGGCCTTTGGCCATACTCATGGCAGCCCGAGGCCGAGAAGTACACCTGTTTGGAATGGGGCCTGGTTTATAGCGTTAACTCGGCGACATCTTTGCTATGCGACTTTTTGATCTTTGGGATTCCGATTGCGATGCTGCGTTCGCTGGATATGACCCCGCGGCGTAAGATTCAGCTAACATGCATCCTGTTGCCTGGTGTTCTGTAAGTAAACCGTGTTGTCGGCGTTTCTAGACTTGCACAGTCTGAGTTCTAACCGTTCTTCTCTCTTCATTATGCTATAGTGTCATCATCATATCCATAACCCGCCTAGTCTTTGTCATCAAGGGCCAGTGGGAGGCCGATATGTCATGGTCATACAACCCTATGCTGGCCATTGAAGTTTCCGAAATCGGCGCCACACTACTCGCTCTCTCTGTGCCCGGAATCAAGCCGGTCTTTGACTTGATGTTTGGCAAGCTCAAAGACACTTCCAAGGTGTCTTACGGCTCCGCGCGTAGCCGCTTCCAGCACCACTCCCAGCATCTCTCTAGCACCGAGAACCTCAAGGAGTCGCAATACCGGAGCCGCCGTGACCACGAATTTGAGTTGGAATCGACCGGAAGCGGCGGTAGTGGTGGCGGTAGCCCTACTAGTCCCGGTGTCAGTCATCACGCTCTGGGCATGGGCATGGGCCACGGTGCAACTACTATCACGACGGCCAAGAAGGAGTCGATCTCTTCGACCAACAGTTCTAATACCGATGATAATATGCGGCCAGGATCAGATGCTATCTTGGTCAAAGTCGACTTCGGAATCGATGAAGAGCGAGGCGCTCCCGTTATGCAGGATTATGGTATGCGGCAGTTCCATAAAGGTTCCCAGGTAGGCTAAAGGCTATTCTTCAGCTCGTACAACAATCTTTCATTCACCGAACTTTTCTTATGTATTGCACACATTCTACAACAAGTCACGCTGTTGTCTATATCAACATCCGGGCTTAGGTAGATGGGTATTATTAATGGTTTGATTTTTCGTTTGGATTCACAGTCACGATCTCCAAGTACTGTATGGATAGATTGGAGGGCAAGCAGTTAGATGTAAGAAAACAGTCTCAATAAAGTTAAATACCATGCGTTTTGCGCCGTGAATTTTCTCGTATATATTCGTCTCTATGTTGTATTGGTGTATCTACGATCTAGTACATACATGTATTAGAAAATATTGCCCTCATTGCCACATAGCTAACGTATCTCACTAAGTGAAGCTACGCCATCAATATAAACCCTCATAACCCTAATCTAGTGTAGGATAGGATGCCTTAGTTTGCTTCATGAAATAGATCTACGTCATGTTTTCGCAAAGCACATACTTCAAAGCATAAATCCTGTTGTGTGTTTTGTAACGGGTTTACTTTTTTCTTGTGCCTACTTTGTCTCTAGTAGTATATTGTTTATTGTATCGAGTGCGACAATGTTCCGCATCTGCAACCGAGAAAAATGTTGAGAATAATGAAAGAGGGCGAGCCTTCCATATCTTGCAGATAGCCAGAGACAACGCAATCGCCAAAGACTTTGATCTGTCTGTCTAGTAAGAGAGGCGAAACACGCCGCAGTCTATGGCGGATTCGGCCATGTACAGATGGTCTTTTGATTTCATATTCCTCTATTTATGAATAAGCAATACATATAGAACTATACCTAGTTCGACAATGCGTATTATTGAACAGGCTCAATGGTCAGCAACTTTCCTAGCCGCCCATAGAGGAGTGTACTCTCATGTGTGCTTTGGTGCCCGGATATCCCCAAGGATGTCGGATATCACAATCACAAGGCCAAAGAGCAGATCTTGTATCATCAGCTTACCAAAGTATTTTCCAGGTTATAGGAATTCTGTCTTTTTTTTTTGGGGGGGGGGGGGGGGGGGGGATTTTGCGTATGAAGATGTGATCTTCTATACAGGCAACAAGCCAAGCTTTCTGTGCCTCAATTTATAGGTCACACTTTGTAAAACACGCTCGCTATACAGTCGTGAACAGAGGCGAAGCTCGAAGAAGAACATCTGAGGCCTTACGAGGTGGAACTTTTCACCGATGAGATTTCAGACTAGTGCAATGGTCAAAAGATCATAGCCAAAATCGATGTGGTCTAACGGCATCACCGTGGGTTTTTTCTTCTCGGAGGCAAACCACTAAAGAAAAGAAATAGTAGACGCTATGTTTCTAGACGTGCCTCGAAGGCCTATCTGACAGCGACCAGTAGGCGCAAGTTATACGCAAATGTGGCGGAGTACAGCATTTATCGTCACACGGCACACCACAATTAATCAAATAGAACGCTTGGTGTGGGCGTACTTTTTTTTTTCTTTTCTGTATAGATATGGCCTCGTACATCCTATATACCATACCATGCCTATTCAGTTTCCTTGTAAGCCTGCACAGAGGAAAGGAATCAAAAAGGGCGTAAACCGTCCCATCACCGCTTTAGAAAGCGAGCTGCAGGTAGGATTTGTCGCCTTGTCTGGTGGCGTCTACATATGTATGTACATTCTCCCATTTTTAAATCAACGAAAGCTTACCCGCTAGATTATGCCAATGATGAAGAAGTCCTGTTCAGTTTGAACTGTATCAATGTCCCCAATGTCAGTATAAATAGCTCCCAGTCATGTATGTAGCCAGGCCCGGCTATCGACAACTCGACGTAGCAAAATTGTAGCAAAATTGTAGCAAAATCAAGTTGTCTGGTCTGATATGGAAGCTATACGCCGGTAGACATAAGCATGGCTGCAACTGTCGTTGAGTGGTTGGGGTCTACTTTGTTCTTGTAGACAGACACGCAGGTGGGCGAGGATAATATAGGTGGCTTTGCTTACTATAATAAGCGGCAAGTTGCCTAGCCATGTGGTCAAGCTGAAGTTCAGCTGCCCGTTATGCACATGCTTATCAGTTTATACACGCAACAGAGCAATGTACATGACATATATTTCATTATGTATGGGCTTTTACAAATTTCAATGAGGCGGCTCGGTTGCTGCTCTGTTACCTACTCAACGGTGTGGCATCCTTTACATTGTTTGTGGACTTGGGCAATCTCCGGCCTCGAGATCAGAAATAGCGTATCACTTGCTACTAACTTAGTACGAGCTCAGTATATCCGTTAGGGATAGCTCACCTAAATCTTTACGTCAAACTAATGTCTTGACACGGGCACGAGCATGTATGTATACATGTATTAAACGTGCTGTACGACCCCTACCAGTGCGCTACACTCTTACGCCTAATATACAGTAGCCATGCCGTCTATTTGCGACCACATCTGACTGAATATACAGCACATCGCTTGCTATACAGCCTATCCGCCGCCATACATTGACACCAAAAGCCGAATCTGTTGTCGAGATGCTACACTTTACCGATAGGGATGCAAACATACAGAACACCACCATACCCATATATATGGCTTAATGCAACATCTTTCACTCTTAATGAAAAGTCTATATTTTATTTAACCTTTTGCTCAGGAACATATCTTCCGAATCATTCTATGCATGAATTGTTTCCCAATGTTTGTTGTTCCTTTTTGTACTGCCGTTTTGTTGTACTTGATTCGAGGTTTTACCAATATGTCTATTTACAGCCTTTATTTTGTCTCCGAGTCCAAACGAAAATAATTATTGACTGACACCAAGAAAAATAAATAAAGTCTTTTTCTCTACCGCTCAGGATTAAGTAATATGACTAATAAACTTCATGTTGAGGCAGTGTTCAGCAAAAGACTGTACATTCCGCCCATAAGAAATTACGAAAAGAAGTCATTTGTAGCCCTAATAGCCACGCCTGAAATAATATTTTTGGGGGTATCTATACTTGTACTTTTCAACCCGATATTTTTTTCCATCGGCGACACAAAACGTTACATCAACATCAAGATTATTTATTTTCTTGCGCCTTTCAGTAATGCGACGTCGATATTACTCAAGTTGGTGTAACACGGTAAATCAGTTGAAGCTCGTATGCAGAATACAGAAAGAGAACCCTGAGCGCAAGAAGAGAAGGGTCTACTTATGACTGCGATGTGACAGTCTACGCTAATCCTTTTACGAAGTCATTGTTCTTTACCAGAGCGGTCATCAGTGATGTGATAATACCGTTAGGGTTAAAGTACAATCACTGAGTAACCTTGGGCTTTAGAAAGGGCCTGCCGACACTTTGCCCAAAGCTCTAGCTCACATGAAAGATTAAGATATAAGGCAATATAGGGCAGAGAGCGGAAAGCAATTGACAAACAATGCGCATTGCTGTTCTATATAGAACACAGACCAAGTCCGCTTCTGTATCGAGGTGACATATACTGACAAGATGCCATGACGACAGGCGGAACCGCAACAATACGACCAGATGCTATCTTGAAGTTAATCGTTACTTATAAGTAAGACTGGACATAGCCGTTAGCATTGTTTCCTCTAGTGAAGCGAATTGATCGATTTATCTATCTCGATCGATAGAAACCAAGATGCCCTGATCCTGAATTGAGGCCTAGTGCGTTGATCACAAGAGGAGAAATTGTGCCAAATCTGACGACAATATATACTCTGAGATTATTTTATCCGTCGCTTCTTTTTGTCTACCATGTCTTTCTTAGCAGAAATTGCTACGAAACAGACTCTATGACATATAGGGAAACGATACAGCAACGAAAAGCCCCCAAAAATGAAACTCCAAAAACTAGGCTCAAATTGCGACTCGGCTTTTTTTTTTTTTTAAGTGAGTGAGCCTTTTTTCGTACATACCTATCCCCACAGTTGACCAATGTTGGGTATCTCCGGCGATAAGCAACCTAGAAGATATTTATCCGTAAGACTGATAAAGTAAGGTACTCAAGATAGCTAGTGCTGTCACGGGCCTATTAAGTATTCAAGGCTATCCGCTCCCTCCCTAGTACTAAAAGTATGAAGTATGTACATATATATGTACTATACATATACAGTCCTCAAGTGTCGATGTTCAAGATCCGGGACTACGGGTTCCCTTCAGACACGACAGCTGAGCAAGGGCACCGAAGACACAGTCTCGCCATCTGTTAATAAACAGGAACATGTCTGGAAGAACGATGCTCTTTCAAGGCAAACGAGGCATTTGTGACTTGTATCTAGGAAGCTTAGCAAGAAATATAACCGAAAAAACCCACTCAAAATCGAGTCTAGCCACTCTATTATAATGCAATTATTTTCTCACTATCCCTATATGAACAAACGGGAAACGCCCAAGGGATAGACATGCACATGTATTTGTACTAGAACTAGTAATCATTTATTCGTATGCTGTTTCCTGCTCGTTTTATTTCCAGGAAAATTCAACCGGACTCATGGTAAACGAGGTAACCAAATGATAGACACGATCTATTTGCAAAACAGCCTGTTGGAACATTCGCTCCAAAACATTTTAGTTAAACGACCCTAATATTAGCCCTAAGGAGCGCCGTGGTCGGCTCTTGCCAACACTCTTTTACTTCCGTTGACCGAAATATCCTATTTCTATTATCTTTTTAGCTACCATGACGAAATACGTGCTACCTATTCAAATATAGTGAGTATGCCTGGGCCTTGATAAGACGAATGGACTGCTGGATGAATCGATCAGTGCCGTTCTCTTTGGACTACAAACTGGGGAACAAAGCCTGACTTAGACGCCTATGACCGGGGCAATAACAGCGGTGTAATCTGTGTAATATGTGTAATATGTGTGCTGTAAATGTCTATGTGTCTGTGTACATACATGTAAGTAAAATATGGAGAGTCTTTTTTTCGATTGGCACTAGTAACACTACAGCCCAAGAACGGGCAAAAGGAGAAGTTATCCTGTTTGTAGATACACTCGATTCTGCAGATACACCTACACAAGATGTGGTAGCAACAGATGCTGTATGTCTATCTAGCTATAGCATGCGATGTATGTCTTGCTTAGAACAGGCCAAGTCATAGACATCCGAACCAAGATTGCTGATATCCGAGATCAAGCTATTGCTTCTTAGCTTGATAGCCACCTATGTGGCCTTACGAGCGAAATTGTCCATGACTAACTGGAGTTCTCGGGTAATATATCTTTCTTTCTTACTTTGCTTTTTTCCTCTTTATTTTCATTACCCTGAATCATTTGATGTAAAGCCTATCACAGGGGTAAACTAGATGTGTCTATGTGATATATCTCCGTGTGTTTTAACCATCTTGTCCTTTCCCTAGCCACACTTGTTGCTGATTCTCACTGGTTGATTTTCTATGTTATACTAATAAACTTGCTGATGAGCTACGTGAACTAAAAATGGCTTACCTACATAGCTGCAGATCATATCCAGAATCTGCTCTTCTTTTGCTCTCCCTGAGTAGACGGGCGTCATCATGAATATGATTGCTCTTTTTGGCCTGCTTTTAAGCTGCCGTGAGTGTGGCCTGTAGCCAGGGGCCATTTTCATGATTCCCACATAATAATAATCATGATGTATCTGTTAGTTTAAACACATTGTTTATCACAATTTAGTGCTTCCCTCTCTCTCCCTTGCCTCCATGCAGAAAAGTACTAGAAGCCACAACGAGAGAGGAGGACGAGAAATAATAGAGACACGGCACAACCTCAGATGAGATGAGATTTCAGGTGAGGTGAAAATGTTGAGCGACCAGCAAAGACCAAAAATAACTTTATTTTCTCTATCTAATTATGGCCTTGTTGATATGACAAGAGGCGCTCATGTTTCCCATAAATTCCCATTTTCCTTCGCCTCTTCTTCCAAGTTCAGTAGTTTCTGCTCGTTAGTATCACATAAACTAGCAATATTACCCGTTGAAGTGATACTTGTTGAAGAAATCATTTAGTTTCCCGATATCACATCATATAATGATTTCCACCTGTTGTCATTGATAAGAGCACAGATATGTGCTTTTCCCTTTTTCACCCTATTGAGTTTATTTTGAACGAGAGCAACAGTAAAAAGTAGGACCTATACGCACAGACTTGGCATATGAACTTGGTTAGATATACCCTTGTGTCATTTATTTTCGTTTTTACTAGTTTAATCTTTGCCCTATCTTTTTAGACTGTTTATTTCCCTAGACTTTGACACTTGTTTCCACCAAGATCTAATACCGCTGATTTATCAGCTATATCGTCGTCTTATCCCTCTTCTCTCGTGCCCGCTTCCTCCGTCCAATGCTAAGGCAACTTAATTTATTCTCGTGATGACGGAGAGACCAGCATAGTTGCTCTACCCTATATTCTCTTGCTATTGCCGGTTACTGATCTTTTTGTTTCGAATATCTCTCTGGTGGCCATGTGTTTATATACCATCATTTGCCCTCTAATTGCACATCTCACCATATTTGTCTATCACCCGCCCACCTCTACAATCAAGAGTAACCCCCCCTCCTCTTTCCGTCCCCTTGTTTCTATAGTTCTTTAAATACTACTGTTACAGTTGGGTTGGATCGTTCCTCATCCACACACCCACTTCCTCACCTGTGTTCACCGATTCTTTCTCCTTTATTTCTCTTGTTATCTGATATGAACAACGCCAGTATCGTTCTATCCACCCATTACGACTAACCTCAGTCTCAGTGTTCGTTCTCGGGCCTCTTCTCTTGGCTTTTCTCTTGCTTCGTTCTCGTTTTTCCTTTGTTATTCTTTCCTTTTTTCTTGGATTTTCACTGCGTAAGTACTGATCTATATTTTGGCCTGGCATTTTCTTTGTTCATAACATCTCTTGTCCTATCAAAATATTTAGTTAGAAGTAAAAAGGGAAATAAGCTTTTCTTTTTTTTTTTCTTATTTCTGGCATATTTCGCTTGGCACGCATATCACCAACCGAGCTCCTGCCCGGTACATTCCAACAAAACCTCGCTTCTTAGTTCTTACAACTTCAGAAACTGCCACTAGAAGCAGTTCGTTGCATTCTAGCGCAAGCTCTACTAATCCAATCTCTTAACGAGTGGTTGTCATGCATATGAACGCCAGGGTTTTTGCTAGCAATATATAGGCACATATCGACATTGTTCGTGTTTTAGAGAAGAAGCCACATCCGGCTGTGCTATCAATACATAAAGTATAGTTGAGGTGCCCGGAGACTAGCCGGTCAGAAGCCACATTCTGTTACGTTATTTGTTATAACAAGTAGTGTAAGTTTCAGTGAAGGACTAGAGTACTTGTTGTTTTCCATAGACAGTCCTATCTTCATATGTTTTGGAACATGTTGATACCATCAGACTGCTGACAACCATCGCCAATATAGAACTCGGAGTTTGGATAGCCCAGTATGTGGGCTTCTAATTCACTCCTCATCTTTTCACTCTGTTTGACACACGCTTGGGGTCATTTCCGCGTCGGTAATCACGATAACAATGAAGAATGGCCACTTGTAAAGTCGGAGTCATTGCTGCCATTAGAAAGGAATATTGACACTCCGGCACTCTTTGTGATGCCGGCCTGTGGTGAATTCCAACTGGAAGAAGCAACCATCGACGACATGCAAAAAGCAATGGCCAATGGGACTCTAACTGCCGTCAAGTTAGCCATGTGCTATCTCCATCGGTCCCAACAAACCCAGAACTACATTAGGTATGTGCCATTCTCGACATCTCCACAATATACCTAGATACTAACTTATAACACTTAGCTCGGTCATGCAGATCAACGCTGATATGCTATCCATTGCTGCTCAGATGGACATAGAGCGTGCCCAAGGCAAAGTACGTGGCCCTCTCCATGGCATTCCGTTCCTAGTCAAAGATAACATCGCGACTAGTGACTCCATGGAGACCACAGCCGGCAGTCTAGCACTACTCGGTAATATCGTGCCCCGCGATGCCTTCGTAGTGTCCAAGCTACGGGCCGCCGGTGCGGTATTGTTTGGAAAGTCTACGCTTAGTGAATGGGCTGATATGCGCAGCACCGACTATTCTGAGGGCTACTCGGCCCGAGGCGGTCAGGCACGCAGCCCGTATAACTTCACGGTTAATCCCGGCGGTAGCAGCACTGGTAGTGCGACGGCCGTCGGCGCAAATGTTATTGCTTTTGCCATTGGAACCGAGACGGATGGAAGTGGTATGTGAATTCCCCCATTTGAATTGCCGTATATACGTCGGGGCAACTGCTAACTCAAATATTTGATAGTCATCAACCCGGCTATGCGTAATGGTGTTGTTGGCTTCAAGCCTACCGTCGGCCGGACATCTAGAGCTGGGTAAGTTGCACTAGCATCATGTATTGTTATGTCAAATCACTAACACATATGTATAGTGTTATTCCTGAGTGTGAGCATCAAGATAGCGTCGGTACCTTTGGTCGCACGGTCAAAGACGCTGTGCATGCTTTCGATGCCATTTGGGGTGTTGACTCTCGCGATAACTATACCTCTGGTCAAGAGGGCAACATTCCGTCAAATGGCTACCTGCCCTTCATGTCTAGTAAGAGCGCACTAAGAGGTGCTGTGTTTGGTGTTCCTTGGGACAGTTTCTGGGTTTATGCCACAGACCAACAACGCAATGTGTTCCAGCAGACCGTTCGTTTACTAGAAGATGCCGGCGCCACTGTCATCAATGGCACAGAGATTCTTAACCATGAAACGATCATCAGTCCTGACGGTTGGGACTGGGACTATGGCACCACACGCGGCTATCGAAACGAGTCAGAGCTAACCGTTGTCAAGGTCGACTTCTACAACAACATCAAGACCTATCTATCCCAACTCAGCAACACCAATATGCGCTCTCTTGAAGATATTGTGCAATACAACCTTAACTATGTGGGTAGTGAGGGTGGCATCCCCAACGTACACCCGGCCTTCCCGTCTGGGCAAGATCTATTCGAAGCTTCCATGGCGACCAAGGGCGAGCGCAACGAAACATATTGGCAAGCGCTAGGCTTCATACAAAATAGCACCCGGTCGGGCATTGACTATGCCCTGAACGGTGGTGGCAAGGGAACCAAGGTCGATGGCCTCCTCGTGCCTCCCGATGTTGGCCAGACATACCAAATTGCTGCACAGGCAGGATATCCCATGATCACTCTGCCACTAGGTACAAGAAACGATAGTCACATGGGTTTCGGTCTTGGTATCATGCAGACAGCGTGGGCCGAAGACAAGCTCGTCAAGTATGGCTCTGCCATTGAAAATCTCCAGTTGACTACTAGCGGCTGGCCTTATAAGCGCACTCGGCCTGAGTGGCGTGGCTATCTGGAGCGGAATATCCCGGTGCCTTTCTCGGACTAAGACGTCTAAGAGCACCGATGGATATTGTTTGTGTATAACACAAGGAGGTATTTGATTCGTATATCATTGCCATCGTATATAGTTTTAGTTTCCGTTTGTCTGTTTATACCTCGGGGTGGTTGCTGTTTTTTTGCATCGTTTGTGTGGTTTTTGCTTTTTAAGTTTGCATATATTCCATAACCCTATCACATATATTTAATCTGGAAGGGTCATTATCTTTAATACAACTCGAAAATCAATTAATTATGGATTGATAAAATGTAGCGCAATAATTGCAATTGTTAATATGAAACACAGCCTAACATTATTTACATTTGAACTTGACTATCTTGACGTATCTTCATGTAACTACATAGCTGTAGGGTTTGATGGCTGACTTACAACAATAAGTTGGTGGGGTAGGAAGTCGACAACAAACTACTACTCCATGGCAATTTATCACGTGACAGAGGTGGGACCTTCCATCGTGGAATTCGCCAATACAATGCCTCAGATTTCCAAAGGCGGGTTTGAAAGGGTCTAGGCATCGTTATTAGCGCCTTTCCCCGGATTTCCAGAACGGAGCTCTGGAGCTAAATTACCTCACCCACATTGAAGCTGCCCGGCGGGCCTCCGCCTCATCTTTTCCAAATTAAAGAGTGAGCTAGCAATCGAGTTCGTCGGGCTTTTAGTGGCCATTTAGCGATGCCTCTGCGCCCACGGGCAGCCAATATTGCGGCCCGTTACTGGGGATTAACAGCGCCCACAACACATTCGACCTTATCATCACCACCGTCTACGATTACCATCTCGAACTCTCGATGTCGTCCCAATTGCCTCTGTGCGAATGCCCAACTGGAGGCTGCCGTAGCCGTGATGCTCTTCTGCGCCCATTTTAGCTCTGATGCCGCCATAGCTCCAGCTCGTGCTTCTGGCACTTTGAGCTCTCACCCGATCTCGTCGGTCCCAGGGCCATTGGAGAGTCGCAAGCGTATGGGACGGCGGCACATGGCTGAGATATATTCCTCTCAGGCGTTCCTGTCGATGGAAAGCCAATACTTGGGCGATCTCTCAAACTGGACGTGGTTTGCGCCTACGCCCGCGAATTCTAAATCTTCAACCACTACTTCGACAAGAACTTCTATTGCAGATATCACGGCGCCCATTACGACAGTGTTGTCTCATGTTTTCGGCAGCCAGCCAGCCATTGATTACGCCAATACGCCCGATACAAGTGATTTTTCCGATCCCCTCATTACAATGCTCGACGATATCGAGGCCCAAGTGCGGCGTGGCTATACTGTCGAGCTACAACGCTTGTTGCGGCAATACACCGAAGATCTGGGGCGTTTTGTATGCCTAGGAAGTTGTCGTGAGAACGAGATTGTCTCATTCACTACTAGAATATTCGCTGCAGTCTTGCCATTACGAGCCATCTCTGGCAAGCAGTCAGATGTCTTGCTCTCGGGCCTGATCCAGCGTACTTGTAATAGTATGGCAGAATCAGTGGTCGGCAAGCCACAGGACTACTCAGTTCTGGTTTGGCAGTGCCTCTTTGGTCTAGCTTTAAAGTTGGACTTGGTGGCAACTTCATCTGAAGCGCTGTTCTGTGTCGTGGATATGATGCCACAGAAACATCTTGAAGCACTCCGTGATACCAGCCTTCCGAGGGTCTTGGAGGTTGTCATCAACTCATGTCGGAACCAATTGAGGTTCACAAGTCAAGAGACACTCAAAGCCGATGTCTTGCCATTGCCCGCATTTACAACGACTGCAGCTGGAGTCATATCGAAATTCTCACCCATAGACCTGTCGAGCATGATCAATATTATGCACAAGACGCTTGTAGGCAACACATCCCCCATTGATCTACAAAACATACACTTCGCGTTTGCCTCTATTGCAGCCCATATTCCAGAAGTTCGGCAAACACACTTTCTTGACATGATCAACTCTATTTTTTCCAAGGACTCCAAAAGCAAGCCTTATGTTCCAGATCTCCAACTATGCAACCTATTAATACACCAATGGGCCAGTCGAGGCTACGTTACCAACCCAAACTCATTGTATACCAGCTTCCACGGTGATGTCAGGCGTGGACACCCTCGCCTAATTTTGGCGAAGTTCACATTGGATATTTCTCGCTACACTCCTTCTCGAAGACACGTACCCTTCATGATGAGTCTTTGCGAGGCGCTCAAGAGACAGAACAGGCTTGATGATATTGTTAAGTCCTTCGACTCGTTGTTCAACCGGACTAGTCTTGTAGTCCATCCCCGAGCTCTGGCAACCCTTGCAACAGCATGCCAGGATGCCGAGGTGGCTGCTGCTCTGTATAAGCTTGCGATGCAAAACTTAGACCGTATACAGGGAGGTGTCAAGGCCCTGGCGAATGTATGGTCATGGAGGATGTGGACCAAGTACATCGACGATCTGGTGTCTCGACCATATCTATCTGGCTCTGATCTACTCACAGCCCTGGAACTACGGAACGACAGGATGTTGCCCAGAACCGCGACCGAGGAGTATGGCGCATTCATCCAGCAAGTACTGGTAAAGATGACGGTACAGTGCCGATTTAGCATCCGACTGAGGCTCCATTTTCTGGATCGAGGCCTGGCTTTTTTGCGTAGCCGCGGCCTTAATATTCAGCAAAAATTGCTCTCCTGCTTTGCCAATTTGATCCTTCGTGATATGCGTTGTGGCCGAAGGGGGAGATCGAGTAGGATCATGTGGCTCAGGTCTCTCCTGTCGCAATATCTGAGCCCAGATTTGTATGACCAGTTCGATAAGTATATGGCTCGGAGCCGACAACTCACGAACAGGTCCATTTTGGCACGCTATAATCGCACAGCTAAAGCTGCCCGACGTCATGCCCAGATCAGGGCCAACTTAAAGACATACCGTATTTGGCGACAGTATCTATTCAAGCGACGGAGAAGAGTAGCTATCGGCTATGCACATTATGTCTGGAAACGATGGGCTAAGCTCGATGAGTCTTGGACATTGCTCAAGAACAATATCCGCTGGTCTCGCGCTAAGTTGAGAGGACAACGCTTCCGGCCAGCGAGCGTGCCTACGAGGCAAGCTCAGGCAGTGGATAGTAATAATGGCTATGTAATTAGAAGGCCATTTGCTCATCCGGTAAATACGACTACGGTTAAGGCATGTTAAAGCCGAAGTGACGGCCTAGGGAATATGGGCTCTTGTGCATTCTCTTTTTTTTTTTCTTTGTTTAATGTTTTTTTTTTTTTTTCATTATCTTCTTGGTTTCGTTTTTACACAGATCCATCGAGGCGATTAGGTTCTTAACTCCGGAACAACCACGGCGGAAAACAAATAGGCCGTATATTATGTATAATCGGCGGAGTTCCAGACATAGCATATTTGTACTATAGTATACCAGATACTACGTAGAAATACAGACACGGGCAGCAGTATTGCCCGTACATAGACAGACACAACAATGTACCTACGCGTATTACAAATCTTGACAGTGGCAGATGACAAGGACAATTGCGAGTCTGCATTATGAGAGTATTAGAAATAATATGTGTTTTGTCTCGATAGGAAAGTTTGCATCAATCACGCCCGCAGAGTCGTGAAGTTTAGTAGCATCGACAATCAATGGACGCGGGCGAATATCGTGATGATAGTAGCAGCGGACGGAACCTTAATATGTAGGCAAGATAACACATGAGAATGAACAAACAAAAAAAAACGAGAAAAAAAAACGAGAAAAAAAAACGAGAAAAAAAAAGCAAGGTGGAAAATCTTAGAGGAGAGCTTGAACCGCTGTTCAAACAAATCCGGGACTCCGGACACGCGGGCAGAAATAGGAAACAAGGCCCCCCAAAAAATACAATATTAAATAGCCCTAAAAAAGGAAGGCGCTGCCTTCTAGGCTAGCTGCATGTTTGCCTTGCAGAATCTCGGAGAAAATCCGAGTCTTCAATACTAATAGAGAAGCTTGCGCTGGAGAAACCAGTTCGAACTGAGGCGTTCACGACGGTATTATAGATAGAAGGAGCTGTCTGCGAGTTATGTAATACAAACACAGTGAACACAGTTTCGTCTATTCTATTAGTCGTTGTTGCCATTTTTTTGATGTTGTGAATTTTTTTAAGTTCAAAGTGGCATTTTAAAAACATTAAAATTATATTAAAACATATCCTTACTAAAGACACCACCGACCCTTGCTGATCTGCTCATCATAAACTGATAACAACGGGTCATCCTCTTTTATTTTCTTCTGTCTGCCTGAATCTTGGATGCTCTAAGCAAGGTCTTTCGGTCTCGTGCAGCTTTGTTTTTGGGTCACTGTCACTCTATATATACAGGTAGATTTTTTTTATTTATACAGGACGCTAAACCTATTTGGGACCTCTGTCACACCGCGTTTTGTTTCTGCCGGCTTTTTCTTTTTTTCTTCTTCTCATAAACGTTTTTCCATTGTAGCAAAGATTATGCCAACTCATTACCCCGCATCAGCATCAGCTTCATAACATCACGAAATTGGCCATGATGTGAAGTCTTTTTTTTTTTTTTTTTTTACTTTAATCTCATTGAGCTATCTAGCTTTAAAGATGGGCGTATTACTTAGTAGTCAGTGAGTTAGGAATTAAAAACAATGAGAAAGATAAGTCCAAGATCAAGAAGTAGTACAAAAGTAGTAGCTATTATATCCTTATTAGTTAGTTATTAATCCCTTTTTAGTCAAGGTTTCAAAGTCCAATGTCTTGATATCCAGGACTGACAACCAAAAACTCGAAGTAACTACATGCAGATAGAAAGGGTTTCGGTACGAATTGTGGTAGGATGTAGTTATCATAGGAATTGTGGAAATATGGGAAAGAATCAGTGATTACTCAGTGATTCTCGCCTCATCACTCATCACCGACATATTTCCCTAGTTTTATTTTATTTTATTCCAAGTCCAACAAGAATAGAATATAGACAGTACTAGTACTCACATGACTGCATTTCACTGTTTCTTCTTGTAACTGTTTATTTATTTATATCCTTCTGATTTTGTAAATTATACCCTTTGATACTTCCACGTTCGTACAATGTTTCCCTTGGGCATTTTGGTTGTCTCATTCTCCTGCCTAAGATGTATTTTGACTGAGTTACTGGTTACAAAGCGAAAGAAGGGTTGTTTGAATTTATTTATAGAGATAACTACATCAAGATAGAAGAAATAAGTGCTCTATCATTAAATATACATATATTAGTGACTATGGCCAATTACCTTTATTAGTAATAGTTAAATGATACTGTAGATACTATTGTTTGTCTTATATAGTACAGTTTTTATGAGGTGCGGGGGACTTCAATGTTGTTCTATTTATTTTATTTTATTTTATTTATTTTATTTTTTAAAGCGGTGTGACCGATGTCTCATACCTGTATATAGAGTGACCCTTGTTGTTGTTTTTACTTCATTTTTCGATAATTTCCTGTATTTATTATGTCCTGCTCTACTAGCCATTATCGTTACCGCACTTTTGAGCTACTACAGGATTTAGTAAAGTTCCGGCAGTTTCAAGTCTGTGTTCGAATTCCCCGATTTTAGTACTATTCCATGTAAACAAAGCCACAATCAATAAAGTAAGACGAGCTAACCTCTTTTTTTGTCATCACTAGATAGCTCGCCTCATATACATATTATACATATCTGTAGTTGTATGGACACTAAGTTAGCTCGAAACGTATCCAATAACGTTTACTATCAGATGTAACCGAAGGTTTATGAGCTGAACAGCTCCAGTGACTCGGTGATGCCAACTATTTCAAATCTTGTCGGGTAGACCCATTCCTTGTCCCCTCTATTCTCTCCAGACCCAGTCTAGTCCGTCTCGCCAGCCAGGCATACTCCATGTCAGAGTCTAGTTGAAGGGGGGGGGGGGTATGGTATACCTTTATTTTGGCACTTTCCTGTCCAGGAGTGGCAAGCCACCATCGACATACACATTGATTTCATTAAACTGCTTTCAATAATCTCTGGGCGGAACAATAGGTCGGGTGCGGTATCTTATTGGCTTGTAAGTACATATATCTGTAGGTAAGATGTGATATGGACATACACGTACATACACTAATTCATGCATGCACCTACCTACATGCAATACAAGGTATATGCACGACGACGATCCCTTTTTCAGCGTCTACGAGGTTGATATATGCTTCACCAGCACCAGTTTGCAAGGGATCCGTCCAGCGGCCGTTTTGTTGCTATTACTATTTCGTCGTTCAGTATTAGAAAAGGCAACAGCAGCAATCAAATGGAACCATAGGACTAGCCGAGCAAGTCTGGCTATTGCATCAACGGCAGCACATCACTCTGTGTGCATCCAGTGTGGTGGGTCGACCAAGCATTCATATAGAGATCGTGGAGTGTAACTGGTCCATCCAGCCATGTTCAGTAATAAATATGGGCAATACAAAGCAACATCCTGGACTAGTGGACAATCGGTGTAGTATATAGAAATGGAGTCCTATAGCCCTTCCTTCCAATGGTCTGAGCGGGCTTCAACGGATAATTTCGGTCTTGTTGAGCCACTGACAGCAGGACGGCAATACGAAGCATCTTGGCTCAGCCTGGAAGTACACAAAAACTGATGAAATACGAGCGTTGTCTGATTAGGGATCTCTCTGTCCGTATGTTAGGGACTTGAAATGCCTCGGGCCGGATTGGGAAGTCTCTGATTCCAAACATTCTGTTTCATTCCGGACAATCTTAACGTCTGTGGGCTTTTCTGATCAGACGGAGACAGGCGGAAACAGCCTAAAGATAATACACTAGTGCGATCCAAGCTTCTTGTTTTCTGCAGAGCTTTCCGCAGAGCTTACAACAGAAGTTTACAGATCTCAAAAAGAGCAGAGCCGTCCCTCACTCCTACGGCAGGGTTTCGTTGGCAGGCTTGCTAGCAGCTTCAATTGTTATAGCTAGTACTAGTACTTACTACTGGACCAGCTAACCAGGGTCTGGCTCCAGCTCCGCCAACAAATGCAGCACCTGGCCAATGTTTATTCGGCCTCACTTGTCAAAGTGGGCATAAGAGCAAACAAAGCACCTCATTAAGATATTGTATGGAGAACACTACATATAGATTGGGACGCTCCATTGGACGCTTTCCCGTGCTATTATACATAGATACATGTATACATGTAGACGTTCTACTGAGTTCAGCCTATTAGATAGAGACCTTAGCCAGGCCTCTTGATCCTTGGATTCCCCACCGAACCTACAGTGCTGGGCCAGATCTGCTTTCTCTCTTTCTTGCTGTCGTCTGTTGCCATTGCTGCTACTATGGCTTTTGTCTTCGGTTTAGGAAATCCTGCTAGGCTAGGTTTTTCTATTTGGGGTCCCTGTCAAGTTTTCTGTATTGCAAGGAATAAGAGAAGGGCCAGCCAAGGGCGGATGACGCGAAACTACCAGGACATGGCTTGTCGTTTTTTACCTGCTCTTATAACAACAAGCCTGGCCTATCTAAAAGAAGAAGAAAAGGCAGCACCAGGCGCGAGGAGTAAAAAAAAAAAAAAAAGACGGCTCTTTAAACAGGCGGCGCCGCCCTCCTGGTACCACCGCAACTCAACTTGCTTATGTTTTATCATTTGTTTTTCTAGGCAAGGCAGTGCTCTTTTTTGACGTTTCTTCCTTCCGGTAGTGTGGAAGATAGTCCGTGATAATACAACTAGACTAAGCCCAAAAGTGAGCAAGCAAAGCAAGCAGCACAAGATATATCGAGTCAGCCAACGGTCAGCCAAGAAAAATCGTCTTCTTCGAAACCTATCTGTGCCTCTTTTTTGTTTTCTTTTAGCCGGCGGTCCTTCTTCTCTTTCTTCTTCTCCGCCCTCCGCCTTGTGCCATCGATCTCGCTACTGCTGTCTCCTCATAAAACTAGACTATATAGAATATACAGAACAGGCAGACAGACAGACAGAAACGATCTCCGTCCACCCGCCGCCAGAATGCCTAATACGTCACACGATGAGGGCTCCAACTACCGCTCCGACGACTCGGCCCCGTCACAGAAGCCGATCCGTCGCCGCATGCGCATGATCACGAGCTGTTTCGAGTGCCGGCGGCGCAAGCTCAAGTGCAGCAAGGGCACGCCGTGCGACCAGTGCAAGAACCAACCGCGCGATTGCGTCTATCTATCATCGCGGCTAGACGATGCCGGCAAAATGCGCTTCAACGACATGAAGGAAAAGGTCGGCACGCTAGAGCGCGCCCTAGAGCGTGACATTATCCTAACGCCCAGCCAAAAACGGAGCGTCAACCTGTTAGCCGATGCCGTGGGCCTCCATGACGGCTACGAGGTTCAGCTGCACCCTGGCGACATGATTACGGCCGAAACTATAGTGCCCAGCCAGAGCGATATCTCCACCAACGACGTGGTCGATATAGTGCTGCGCATCGCCCGAATCCACCTGCACGTTCGGACCGAGGGCTTGCTACTAGCTAGGTTTAGCGCTGAGGTATGTATCTATCTGTATGGAATGGAATACTTCTTGGTACTGTTAGTACTACCATCACTCAAATCATTGTCATTGTCTGTCCCGGAAAATACAGTAGGCCTATTAGTGCCCAGCCAACAGCACCGGCTTGTTGTGTGACACTCTAGGAGGAGCCTTGTTGCTAGCGATAAGCCACTCGCTCGGGTTTTGTGACTCTACTGCTAAAACCATCGAGTCGGTTGCTACCTATCATAATATCCTCCTATCTGTTCGCTAAATCATACTCGTACTTTATCACGTTCTCGCTAACTCGCTAACACCTGGCCTTTCCCTCTCTCGATAGAGCACCAAGATGCAGCAATTTCACCTTCAGCCACAACATGCTTTGCCCCAGGACGGCAAGCTACCCGACTTCCTCAAGTTCTCGTCGGACTGCATCATGCCGTTTTCTGGCCACGCTTTTGGAATAGCCTGGGATCTGCCTTCGCTGCAGTCACTGCTTCCCAGTCGCCAAATATGTGACCTCCTAGTGGCTCGCTACTTCCAGGCCGTCTATCCCGTGTGTCCGTGTCTGGATCACCAGGAGTTTGATATCGTGTACATGGCCTTCTTGAACGAGACGAGCCAGAACCTCGAGCCGTCATCTAAGGCCTACACTTGGGTCTTTGCTGTGCTCTTTGCTGCCTCCGTCTCGCTGCAGGATACAGAGCTTCCGCCGCTCGACCCACCGCCAGAAGCTACCGAAATGCATAAGCTTAAGCTAGGTCTAGAGGTAGCCCTGAGTCGTTCCGAGTATACGCGGGGCACCAGCTTCAAGACCCTGCAGGCTTACGTTATCTACCTGGTATGTCACCTTGTTGCTGGATTCCGTTGCATTGTATCTTGGCTTGTCCCCACGCCGCCCATGTCACTGACTGTTACGTTGATTAGTTGGCCATTTGTCGGACTGAAATATCTAGAGCCCATTCTGTTGCTGTCGGTACTGCTCTACGCATCGCTGAATGTATCGGCTTAAGCCGCGATGGCGAAAATTTCAACTTGTCGCCTCTCGAAACTCAACTGCGGCGAATCGTATGGTATCAACTCTGCTTCTTAGATATCCGGACCTCGGAAGCCCAGGGACCGCATCCACTACTACGCCATGACGACTTCAACACAAAGCTACCTGTCAACGTTGAGAATCATGACTTACGCATGTTGACGGAGTTTCCACAGCCTGCCAAAGTATGGACACCCGTCACACATTCCATTGTTCGCTTCGAGATCAACGAGATGACTCGTGCCATCTGGGCTGACCGCCAAGCTCCAGAAATCCGCCGTTCTACTATCACAGAAATGCTACGCAAAGTCGACGATTTCCGCAAACTACTAGTCACCAAATATGACCCTCTAATCGACATGAAGGTCCCAATACAGCGCTATACTCGCCTTGCGTACCACATGCAAATGTATCGTCTTTATGTTTTGGTGCTGTTGCGTTTCCACTATCCCAGCGTAGCCGAGCTACCATCACGTCTGAACTCGGTGTTGATTCGTGCGGCCATCATGATCTGCGAATTGACTATCCAGCTTTCAACAGATCCTGACATGGGAGATTGGAAATGGTATCTCGGAGCCTACACGCAGTATCAACCGGCCTTGATCTTGGCTCGTGATATATTAGACACCCCAACCAATCCAGATGCCGAGCGTATTTGGGCCTGTATAGACTACGTATTCGGCATGCCGGCAGATCAGCCCCGCGATATCAAGATTAACCAAATCATATCCGACGTAATCTCCAAGTTATGGGTCTATCGCTCCCTCCGTACGCCGAAATGGGTGCGAAGTCCCGAGGGAACTGGCCCGGCCACTACACCGGAATCTTCAGGCGCAGCAGCGACCACGGCAGCGTTATTTTTAGAATCTAAACGCACATCACGATCTATGGTGGATGATCCACTCGACGCTGATTCGTGGCGCCAGGCTATCATTCCAAATTTTAATCCAGCTGGTAACACACTGGGACCGTTCGTACCAACTGATCCCGCTACTGCTACAAGTACCATTGACTGGGTAAGTTACTCTCGATATTTGCACTCGGATATGATTGTGTTTGACATTTGCTAATGATATCATTATACAGGAAATTATCAACGACATTTTCCAACAAGATCCGATCACTGGTGAACTCAACTTGGCCGGATATCGTGATTGGAGCTTATCTAAGCCGTGGCAGTCATGATAATATCCAACACTACGATAACTTCAAAGAAAAAAAACGCATTACATATACATATCTACATACTATATACTATATATATACATATATTGGATTTTCAACTAAGAATTTGCCAAGCACTGAAGGGGGGGGGGTATGGTATTGGGGAAGAGCAGATGCGGGGAAACAAGGTTCCAACGAAGCTTATCCATAGTATAAACATGTATAAGCATTGGATTAAAACATTGGAATATCATAAAATAATAAATAAGAGACAATTAAGAGGACACCATTTTCTTGTTATGCTAGTGCTAGTTGAAATTTTTAAAGAAAAAAAGTTAAGTTTGCTGGTACTGTGTTAACCCTAACTATGCTAGGCCATAACTAATTAAGAGACAGATCACTAAAGCGACAAAGGAGGCACTAGCTTCTGGAGTCCTACAAATTGACACAAAAAGTGGATTTGTAATTATACAGTAGTAAGTTATATTTAAATCAATAAAAATTGGTTCGTGATTATAATACAATATGAATTTCATTCATAATATTTCACGTTTAAGATCATGTACATAAAAGAGACTAGGAACTTTTTTTTTGTGTGTAGAAAAAAGTATCGTGTATTATGATGTAGAAATAGATAGGAGAAATAAAAAGAGATATACGAAAATAGATAATCGTGACGGGTCGTAAAGAAAGATGCGAGAGGATAAAAACCAACAGATAATAGAAACTGTAGAAAGATGGCCAAACATACAAAATGAAAATAAGATACAAGACTGAAAGATAGATAGGAAAATAAAACCCTAGGAAGAACAAGACAAAATAAGAAGCAGAATCAGTGCTGAGTAGATGGATGTCATCTCGAAGAATATTACAAAACTTGATTACTGTGATTTAGCGCCTCGCAGTTCAAGTGAAATATATTTTGAAGTCGTTGCCCCAGAAAGAAAGAAAATAGTCGAAAACGAATAAGGGATATCTTTTTTGTGCTTGAAAAGAAAAAGAAAACGCCCAAGATTACCAGACGAGAAAAAAGAACAGAAAAGAACAAAATAAAGGCAATAAAGATCCTACTACAAGCATGCATGTAATTGTGGAAAGAAGTGGTATATGTAGTGGCGATAATGGTAAGCAATATTGGTGAAGATGAGATATGCCCAATTGTGAGTGAACTGCAGGAAATGATGATAGGCTGCAGATGGCATAAAGATAAAAGAGGCCAACCTTCAATAGAAAAACCAGGCACGAAGCGAGCATGCATGCAGATGCGGCTTGGATAATGTCTGCCCAACCATTGGATCAGGAGAGCCTGCAGAGGCGAAAAACCCGTGGAAGACTGGTATAGAATAAAGCTTGTACTGCCAATAAATTGAATGCAGATGCACAACAATATCTTTCTTCCATTGTGCCACCAAAAGTGCATATACGAGTAGAAGCACTAGTTAGGCAAAAGGGGAAAAAAACGAGCTAGAAGAAAGAATCATGTTTTTCGTGGGAGTAGCGGTGAAGGAAGACGCATGTCAGAAAGCCGAGGCATCAGAAAGTGGTAATGGCAGTGGTAGTCATGGAAAGAGACGGCGAAAGCGGACCAATATAAAGAGCCAAACATGAAGAGCTTGCATATGCAAGGCGAACCTACTTCATGAAAGAAGAGAAACGGCGAGAAAAATTGCACAAATATGACGACGAAAAGTCAAGAAGAAAGATAGAGGGCGACTGGAGGCACCGAAAGAACAAAGAGCGCAGATGAAAAAGAAAAAAAGTAAAAACTAACTCAGCACATCATGTTTATGAGCTGGCCGGAGAATCATCAGGTGGCATTTGGCTGTGCACAGACACACCGCCAGTCTCGCTGGACTGAGCAGTTCCCGTAGAACTTTTACGTGAGCTGGACAAGATGACCTGCGCAGGGTATACGCGTATCTCCTCATCGCCTTCACCGAGATCGTTGGCCTTCTTGACCACCATGGGGAAAAGAACCATGCGGACGATAGCTTTACGGGCTTCTAGCTGCTCAGGAGTCTCAGAAAGCTTGTCCTGGTTGACAACGTGCATGGTAGCAGCTTGGAACAGCACTGGCTCGACTAACTCGCCCTCGGTATCGTACTCTGGCAAGTCAGGCGGCAGCATCTTGTACTCGGCCTTTTGGCGGCGCATCTCGATCGACAGATCAACAGCTTCGTGCATGACACGGCGAAGTTGTGACTGGATCTGAGACTGCCAGGTGTGACGGAGGAGGAAGCAGTGCAGTCAAGGTTGTTTGGACAGCCTGAACAACAGCCTCGGTGTCCTGGTGACGGAGCTTGCGGTAGTTCTCACGGCGAGAAAGTAGAGTGAGAGTGATAGCGCGCCACTGGCGAACAGCAGCACGGGGGCCAACCTCGATGAGGTGCTTTTCAAGTTGCTTGAGCTTGCCGCGCTGCTCACGGTCAATGCCGAAGAGGAAGCGGGTGAAGACGAACTCCCAGATCATGTTCATAGTAACAGACATGAAGACATCACGTCTCTTGACACGGTCACGGAGGTAGTGATCGACATTGGTGCCATCAAGCACAGCATTGTCAAGGCGATCGAGGATCTTTTCATCGTGGATGTTCAGAGTTGGGCGGCAAGTGCTCATGTCAGAGAACTTGGAGAAGCGTAGCACCCACTGCTGGACATGCTGATAGAGCTGGTTGCAGCGGTTGTCGAAGTGGTCCTCACCAAAGATAGTAAGATACTTTTCGGGATCGTTCGATGCGCCAGAGAGAATCTGGGCTTGCAACTCGCGGATACGGTGGCGCGACTCGTCCAACTTGGTACGTAGGCTGGCAATTTCCTGGTCGCGATCACGGATGGCCTTGTCAACGTCAGCGTGGATAGTGCGGCTACGCTCGATTTCACGGACAGACTCGTTGTTCTTGGCAGCGAGTTCGTTGTTGGACTCCTTGAGGCCAGCGTTGGCTTCGCGGATACGGACCAGTTCCTTGCGCACTTGGATAAGGTTGTGCTTGAGAGTGTCGATCTCGGCGTTGCGTTCGGTCAGAATGGCAGCAGCGTGTCTAGCAATATCAACTTTGAAGTTCTGGCGCTCTTCCATCAGGGACTGATTCTCCTCGAGCAGCTGATCGACTCGGTTGGTCAGCTCGATCACCTGCATGCTTTGGCGACGACGCATGGAGTGCGGAATGGGGCGGCCGGCAGAAATGGGAGAGCCCATCTGAGCGTCACCCATGCCTTCCTGGAAGCGGTGGTAGCTTGTTAGCATCATGGTTGGTTATTGTTGGGGGTCGAGAACTGCAATAGCAGCAGCGAAAATAAGAAGTTGAAGACAATGGACTAAAGAATGCTCGATGGCAGCGATGGACGGGGAACAATGGAATAAAGGATAATGGGAATGGAACAGCCGGATTGGGGAGATGAATAGATGGATTAACTGGTGAATTAAGGCGTGGGCGTGGCTAAAGGAAGGGAAAACAAAGAGAAAAAAAAAGGGAAAAAAAAAGAAAAAAGAGGGCAAGCTATGGCAATTGGGGAATCTTGAGGGTGGCTGGGGGTAGGAACGGGCTTTTGCACTGGAAGCAACTACTTAACTACCTGCTTAGGTGCTTGCTGCTTGGGCCGCAAGGAATGCAAAAATTAAATGGGAAATGGGAAATGGCCAGAATAGTGGAGACCTAGAGCGGGCAAGGGATCAATTACAGTGGGTGGACTGATGGCCGATCTGACTGGCTGGCTGGAAAAATGCGGGCTAAACTAGCCATGCGTAGGGAAAATAGTGTTCGTGTAGGGGAAATTAAGAGCTAGGGGGCTGCAGAACAGGGGAATAATAAACAGATCATCACTTACATAGCACTCCGGGTCAGGCTCCTTGGCAGGCGGCGCTGCAGAGTCTTTGGAACGAACGCGTCCCTCATTGGCGACAGGGCCCTGGTTTTGGTTGGCTTCGATTTCGAACGGCTCGCCTAGAAACTGTACGCTCTTATCGCCTGCAGCTGAAGTAGCCGTCGCTAAATCGCTCTGGCTGTGGCTGTCTCGCAAGCCTGCTACTGGTGTCTGGATCTGACCCCTGCGACGCAGGGATCGTGGATTTAGACCGCCCGACGAACCAGGGCGCACAGAAAGTAGAGGAGGCGTGCCTTGGCGAACCAGGCTGATGTTGGATGCAGACCGGTCAAGCAAGCGTCTACCGGCGTGGTCCTCGTTGTTCAGCGGCATAGTAGTAGACCGGCGGGGCGTGCCAAAGGTATCCGAAAAGGAACGGGCCGACGGAGGACCGGTTAAGGCGCGGGGGTTCATGCTATTAATTGGTACGTCAGGCATGGGTGCCACACGCTCGTTGAACGTGAGAAGACGTCCTGACGATTCTGCCGCAGCTGGGCTCTCGCGACCCTTCTGAGGCTCGGGGCCGGTCCGGCTTGGAGACGGCGGGTGCAGGTTGGGCGTGCGGGAACCTAGCGGGGACTCAATGAAAGGGCGTTCCTGGTACGGGTTTGCACCTAGGCGTTTATCGGGGTCGCGGTACATAGAGTTTCTCGAGCGTACGCGAGGAGGCGGCGTGGCACATCGGTCTCCCTCCTTGGGCAGGACGACCTTGTTAAGCGTAGAATTACTGTCGCGACGGGTGACTTCTCCACTGAGGCTAGATGTGGCATCGCGTGCAGCAGAAAGATTCGTAGACAAACTCGTAGGCTGGTGGCTGAATGGCGACGCCGGGCGATCGAACGAATAGCGCTTCGGTCGCTTGGAAGTAAACGCCGCCGGGACCCCAATGGTTGGCTCGCGGGGGTCTTCAGCTAGTGGCGTCAGGATCTTGCCTGCAGACTTGGGCGGTGAGCGGGTTAGCAGGCCGTCGTCAGAGTTGATGGTCGAGTCAACCACGCTCGTATCGACATCGAGATCCAAGTGGCTCGGAATCCGGCGTAGGAGCGTCGAGTCTCGGTTCTCGTTGCGCTGTTCTTTGCGTTCAGCGGCAGCCGAAGATGGCGACGTCGATGTATCACGACTGGGTGATGTATCGTCGTCAGGGCCAACAGTGCTCTCGACACACTTGATAATATCTTGGGCGCGGCCTTGGGCTTTGATACGCGCGATCAAATCATTGATGCAACTCTCCTCCATCTCTTTCTTCTTTTTCATCGCTTCCTCACTAGTCATACTCTTCAAACTATTCTGAAGCAAATCTTCTTCGTTCAAATCCCCCAAGTCAAATCGTTCAGACACGAGGCTGCGGTTGCTCGCTTTGCGCCTTAAATCAGTGTTGGCAGCGGATTTGTCAAGTTCTGCCTGGCCACCAAATCTGCTAGCAATGCTAGCGACACCGCCCGAAAGCTTTGACGACAAATCGGCGATCTCGTTAGCGCGCGCTACATAAGACTGACGCCAGGTCACGGCTTTACCGGCCTGCTCAATCTCCATGCTGCGATTCGATATGGTGCTGCCTGCACGGCGCAAGCCCAAAAGAGGCTCGTCTGTTTTGCCCGAGCTGATCTCGCGTGGACGGCGTGGCTTCTCGCCATCAGGGTTGCGCAGACTATGCATATACATCTGCTGACGAGAGGCAGGGCGAACTAGCGAGGGAGACGGCGTCCGTGGGCACTGCTCTGGTAGCTTGAGGGGAATGCGCGACACAAGAGGCTTGTCACTGGGTTCTTCCTCGTCCTTGTTCCACCACTGTGAATTGCCACCCATCACGCTGTCAGAAGGTGTCTCTGATATCTCAGTGAGGAACGATGCGTTGCGGGCTTGGTTGCGGTGGGGATAGTTGCTTTCAGAGGCATTTTCATCATCGTAGTCGGGCATGACTGAGATTGCGCCATCGTTGAGGCGTGGTGGCGAAGATGGGTATTCGGAGATGATGGACTCCATACTGCGCCCCTTGTCACGAGACGGAAGGGTTCTGATACGGCTTGGCGATGAGGTGTCGATAGCGGACGGCGTAGTCAGGGGGGTCTTTGGTCTCTCGTCTTCGGTCACTTCCGCTACAGTCTCAACGTCAAGGAGGAGGCTGCGACGACCACCACGGGAGCGTCTGTTGTTGTTCTTGCGCTTCGTGAACTTGGATGAAGCGAAATCGAGTTCATCGTCGTTATCATCCGGTACCATGGAGAACTGGGATGGAAGAGCAGGCAGAGGCTCAGAGGAAATGTACTCAGTTTCGAGATCGGACATGGGAGCAAGCTCTGAGATCGCGCCAGCCATGGCAGGGGCAGAATTTCGTCGATTGTCAGGCGAAGAATGCGGGGAAACTTGTCTAGCATGTTCGTCTAGAGACTCGAGTGTAAGTTTAGTAGGAGAAACGGCCGAAGGCTCAATATCAACGTCGATGTCGATATTGGTATCAAACAAAGCACTTTTCCGGCTTCGACGCTTTCTTCTAGCAGCATCACTGGATTTTTCTTCACTGACAGCTGGCTCCGGCATAACATCACGGGACTCGGAAGCAATGGCTTCATCAGTCAAGACATCCTTCAAAGTTTCCACTGGCTCTCTCTCAACTGTCTCTTCAACTATAGGTTCAGGTTCAGAAATAGGCAGAGCGGTGGGGGTTTCGACGGCAGCTATAGCCTCCTTGGCTAACGCTTCGGGTGCCTGCGTTTCAGTCTTCGAGAAGTCCCAAAGAGGTTTCAACCAGCTTGAGAAGCCAGATATCTTTGACGGGGATACCACAGTCTCAGTAGACTGGGTAATAGGCTTGGCTTCAGAGACAGGCTTCTCGGCGATAATTTCACGGTCAGGTTGCGACATTTCTAGAACTTCTAGAGGGACGGTGACGACAGGCTCAAAGGCACCGGGGACCGCGATAGTCTTATCAGAGGATTCTGGCTCGATAGGCTTGGCTTGGTCGAGGGCCACTTCACGAGGAATTGGTAGACTGAGGCGACCACGAGAATCTGTAGGGGAGGTGATCATGCCCTCTATGCTGAGATCAACCTTGGATAGGTCGATACTTCCGCGAGAACGAGATCGCGAGCGACGGCGTTGTCTGTACTTGCTAGGCTTTGGCATCCAAGAGTCGTTGACAAATTCGGCCGAGACGCCTGGAGTTGGAGCCCGCGATGTAGAAGGCGTTGGTTCTTTGACAGTGAGTAGGACTGGTTCAGCGGCTTCAGGCTCTTTCTCTTTCTCTTTGTCGGAATCGTTAGTAGCAGCGATAATGACACCAGTAGCAACAGCGGCAGCAACGATAGGAGCGATTGGCAGAGGGGTCTTATCAACAACTGGCTCTTCAAAGTTCTCTGCGACAACGGAAGTCGGGGCAGAGAAGGATATATCAACTGAATCGCCGAGAATGTCATCGTGATCAAAGTTGGGTTCATTCACTTCACTGAATAGAGTAGACTCGGGACCCAAGCGAGGAGTTTTAATGAGATCGCTGGTGTCTACAACTTCTTCAGGAATGATGATAGTTGGAGCCACTATAGAATCTTCTTCGAAAGTCTGGGGGATCTCTTCAGGGGCTTCTTCAGTGATAGGATGGAGAGGCTCGAGAGACTTAGAAGATTCCTTTTTACCTTCCTGGGGAGTCAACCCAGTTTGCTCTGTGTCAAGGGAAACTTGAGGTTCAGAGTTGAGGATATCTGGAACAGGAACTTCAGGCATGGGCTGATTCACAATCTTTGGCTGAACAGAAACTTGAGGTTCATCGACGGAGACCTTGTTGTCAGAAATAAGCTCTAGTGGAGGCAAGGGCGGAACATCATCAACAGCAGGAGACATGATGATCTCGCGAGTTTCAGATGATATAGAAGAAATGGATGATCCTGAAGACTTGCGGCGGTTCTTTCTTTTCTTCTTTTTGTGTTCAAAGGCATCCAGTCATCACGAATTGTCTGTACAGGTGTTTGAGGTGCAGAGACAGGAGTATCGTCGGCCTTGGCCTGGGTGTTGGAAGAAGTCTGCGAATCTTCAATGGCAATAGGGGCTGAAATAGACTCAGGAACAGGCACTTCTTCGATGGCCGGTGCAAGCTCTTCAACAGCAGGGGTAGATTCTTCAATAACTAGAGCAGATTCAGTGATGTCTGTGTGAGAATCACGAGTAATTGGCTGCCCAGATGCCACCATCTTTGACCAATCCATGGAGCCGAACAGGCCATTGGCAAACTCCTGAGATGGCACTAGAGTTGTTTCGGTATGGCATTGACTCTCGGCAGGCTGTGTCTGGGTGTCAACCTCACCTGTTTCTTCCACAGCGGTGGAGACGGGCTCCTCGGGAAGCTTTTCGTTGTCATCGAGGTAAGGAATATCATCATCATCGCATGGAAGTAGCTCTTCGGTAAAATGGGCCTCCACCTCTTGATTGGCGGCATGGGCATTATCATCCGCGATTTTAGGCTCTTCCTCAACCTGATCTTGTTCATTGCTTTCAACGGGAACAGCAATTTCAGGCATTTCGGTAATCTCGCCGACCACGTTCAACTCTTCATGGATAGAGTCAGTATCAGCTTGAACATATTCGGCAACTTCAAAAGCCTCGATCTCGTCAACTACACGAGGTGAAGCTGTGAAGACTGTATCCATGAAAGGGGTAGCGTCAGGCGAAGTCGACAGGTCTTGCTCAGCAGGCTCTTCAATAATAGCCTGTGTGTGCAGATATTCAACAGCTTTATCAGAAGAAGGGATTTCAGCTTCAGTGATATCTTCGATCTCAACATCATCGTCCATATCATCAATGACAATAGGTACATCACGAGATACTAGATGTTGTTCGGTAGGCTGTTCAATGATCTCTTCCACGATAGATTCCGATATGGGCTTAGCAACCTCGACGACTAACTCAGGCCTTGGAAGAGAAATCTCCTCGGTGGCAGATTGGTGTTGAATGCTGAAATCTTCAGCTAGAACATCAACTGTAGAAACATACTGAACGTCATCCTCAATGACATCTTCAACATCATCCATAGAAATAGGAATATGCTCAGGCACATCAAGCTGTTCATGAGTAACCTCGAGAGAAGTAGAGAGCGGGGCATCCTCAATATCAACAATATCTCGGTTCACGACCACTGAATCTTCGAAAGGTGGGTATTCGGTAGCGGTAGGTTTCTCTTGCACAGAGAGCTGTTCGATTACCGGTAGCTCTTCGGACTCTTCGGAGACCGCTTTAGCAATCGTTTGGACAGACACAACATCGTCCTCAACCACATCAAATACAGATTTATGGGCCTCTGCAAGACTAAATTCAGGGGTGGTTTGGGGAATCTCAGTGCCTTCCTGGATATACCGAGCTGGTTCAATGACAGTATCGTGCGAGTCTTTGGCGTGGACAACCTTAAGAATAGGAGCATCATCGACAGGCAAAGGGTCTTCTGACTCGACGACGGTGGACTCCGGTACCATCTCCTGAACAGTATCAATCAAAGGAAAAGCATCCTCAACCTGGGCGTCTTGGGTAATCTCTTCGATCTCAGGCAGCTCAATAGCAATCTCGGGTGTGTCTTCAACAACATAAACATCCTCTACTATGTTGGGAACAACAGGAGCTTCAACAGCAACATCCTGAATCTCAACTGCAGAGTAGTCAGTTTCATTGTCTGCAATAGGGGATATGAAAGATCTAGTTGTTTCTTGATGGGCGACATCCTGGACGGCTTCGGGTAATGAAGTATCGACAGCCGGAGCAATAGTTGTGACGGGAGACTCATCTATAGGGGTAAGCTGCTCGGCGATGGTAGTTGGCTGCTCAACTTCATGATCTGATTGGAAGGACCCGGTCGTCTCTGCAACAAGGGAAGCAGCAGCGGCTTTAGCCGCGAGAGCATTGAGGCGTCTCTTCTCAGCCCGCTTAAGCTTTTTGAGTTTTTTCTTAGACAAAGCTGGAGAGATTACAGAAGTGGCCTCGCTAGCGTTAGGCGATGCAGGAATAGGCTCCTCAACGGGAAGGGCAGGCAAAGGAATGGTTTCGACCATATCCCTAGATTCAACCAGGCTAGTGGCTTCCGTGACAACTTCGGGGCATTTCTCCTCGATAGCAGAATCAGCGAATGCCTCAGATACAACAGGATCTATCATGGAGGCATCGTCAACAGTATCAACATCCTCAACAACGGCATCAGTCTCGATCGTTGGCGACAACTTAGAATCCGGCTGCACCTCTTGTTGCACTGACGTATCGATTGGAGCAGGTTTAATGGCTTCCTGTGCATCATCAAAACGTTCCTCTGAGACAGGGTAGTCCACTTGGGGCTGAGAAGACACTATAGGCTCAGGAATAGAACGTAGTTCCGGAGCCTCGGTTTCAAGGATAGAGTCTTCGTCGGGAGTAACGGCGTGTTGAGGTTCCGAAAGAACTTCAACTTTGGAAACAACATTCTGCTCAGAAACAGGTTCGGTGGTAGAAGAAGAATGGCTAACAATGGCCTCGTCGATAAGATCTTGATCGAGAGGGATGGGTTCATAGTCAGTGACTTCATTCATGGGGATAGTCAGTTGTTCTTCATCCCCAGTAGCATCGGAAACGATAGACTCCGGAACGATAGCAGCTTCGTACGAAGGTAGTTCAATGTTCTCAACAGCATCATCTTGTGGCAAGGTGTATGCGGGCTCTTCGTGAACGGAAACAGCGTCCTCAAGCTTGGGCTCTTCAATAGTCACGATGGGAGACACAACTTGGTTATTGTCGACCTCTTGGAGCACAACAGGCGCCTCGGTAACGATGGGTTCGAGGATAACATCATCGAGGGAAGCATCATCGACGAAAGGAAGCTCATGAGCTAGTTCTACAAAAGTAGCAGGAACTGTTGTAGGCTCGGGGCTAGTTGGAGATAACGGCAAGGCAATGGTCATGGGGCCATCGGTGATTGGTTCCGGAGTAGGAAGATCTACATTAGCATCAACGACAAGCGCCGGGGCAATGTATTCTTCGCGGTCAGAAGTCTCAACGGCATCATCATATAGCTCCTCGGCAGAAGAGACAGAGACAGCACCAGCCTCGACATCAGTAGCAACATCGACATGAATCCCGTCAACATTAGTGCGGGATGGGACATCGTCGACTTGATGCTGATCAACAGCAGCGATGCTCTCAGGTAACACAGAGGAGTCCTCACCCCGAGGAGTGACGGTAGCGCCCGACAACGTGTCATCGACAGTGCCATCGACAGTGTTAAAGCTAGCAGTTTCGATGGCATCGCTAATTGTTTCCTCAATAGGAAGTGGTGGCAAGTCTTGATCTGCAGTAACACCAATATAGTTAGTATATTCCCATTTCCATATTGGGTCTTGGCCATTGATCGTGGATCCCTGGGCCGTTATGAGACAATTGCCAACTCACCGTGCGTCTCTTCATGCATGTCTTCCAAAAAATTCGCACAAGTTTCATCATGTTCTTCCTTTATAGTGGTCGTGGCACTAGTCTGGGCCGCTGTAGAATCTGCAGGTTGACGTCAGTATGCATAGTTATCAGAAAAGGCAAAAAAAGAAAAACTCCATTACAGCCCCAACAAACCAGGTTTGTCTGTTCATTCGTGTCCAGCCACCCAAATTTACTTGCTTTGCTTCAATTTGCCAGCCCTTACAGCAAATAGCCCATGAAGCATCACAGTGTTTGGGCATTTGGCTGGCACGAGGGATCGGTGAGCTTGCTTATGGATGCATGAAATGCTTACCCGAATGTACTACTTGAGATTCGAGACCAGAAACAGTATTCGCACCCTCAGTCAATGTAACAGAGGCTGCTTTGCTGTCGTGTTCAGGATTTAGCTGGTGATACACAGCAGCACTCTCCGTAGCGGGAGTAGCCGCATCAGCATTAGAAAGAACAGTGACAGCAGATACTTCAGGGTCTTCTGGTGTCTGGTCGGCTACTGCTGTCACTACTTCTTCCTTATGCAGTTCTTCTTCTGTGGACCCTTCACAATCATGAAGAGATGAGAGGATTTCGCTAGGAATATCGTGTCCCTTCTCTTCATTCTGGGCCACAGATGCCACTTCTGACGCCTGGTCTTTGGCTGGATTGACTGGAGCAGGTTCGTGGTCATAAACTTTAGTTTCGTTGTTCATATTAGTCACATGTTTCTCATAAAAGTGTTTGTCTTCCTTTCTTTGCTTGTTTTCCCTCCAACTTGCATCACAAAATCAACAGTATGCGTGTGTGCGTGTAAACATCGCCTGATTTTAGAACCTACCATTTGTAGCAGGCTCTCCTTCTTTGCCAGCAACAGAGCTGGGTGCAGCCTGATGTCCTTCATAATATTCATTTCCTGTCACGGCATCCCCAAATATGCCAGCACCTTCATTATAGGCAAAGGACAAATCTGTAGTTAATCATTGTTAGTATTGTATCCAGTAAGAAAATAGAAATGGGTTTCGAGCAGTGGGCTAGCCACGTACCGGTAGATGCCATGGGCATAGGATCATGTGGTAAGTTCCAAGCGCCAGTGTCCAGAGATGGTGTCTTTGTCATGCCTCGTGGGTCTTCATGGAAGGTAGGCTCTCTCAGACGCATCTCGGGTTGCGAGTGGAATATGGGTTCGTCATATTGCCCGGGAGTAGGTGAATTGAACGATGGCTCTGTGGCCTTGAAAGCATCAGGATTCTCAACAAGAGGCGTCTTTAGGTCAGTCGAGTGAGTGAAATCAAAGGAGGGATCTCGACCAGGCGCGGCATGCGGTAGATGTAGCATGCTAGAATTGCCATAATGATGCTTCTCAGCTAAAGACAGATGACGCGAATCCGAGGCAGGGTTAGTGGGGAGTTGAGTAGGTGTAGTAGCAAAATCAATGGCGATAGTTGGCACATTAGACTCTTCAATAGCAGGCAAATCATCAGTTTCATCTACCACAACCTGAGGTGCAGCTATAAAGGCATTTTGATCTTGTGATTCGACGCTCAGGTCGTCGTGATAGAATGAGGGCTCCTGGGTAGACTGGAGCAGTGAAGGCCCGGGAGATTCAGAGCGGTGGTGAAAGTCAAGCTCCTTCTCAAACTTAGGGGTATCGCCAGCAGACATATGAAAGTCTGTAGAAGTAAGTGAGCCGAGGCGCATGTTACGGCCAGCTTTCGGTGGTGTTGATGGAGCTTCCACGGCTGGTGAATCATCGATAGCAGATTCAGAAGCCGTTTTGTCAGTAGAGCTAGACATAGGCTCAGCGAAAGATTCGGTTTCAACAGCTACTTCTACATCCTCTATAATTTCGTGTTCAACGGCCTTAGCTGTGTGGTTATCTAAGATGGAGCTTTCCTCAGACTGAGTGGGAACCTCTGTAAGAGACACCTCATCGATATCCCCAGGCATCACAGTGTCATCTAGAGGGCCTTCATCACCGTCAACTATCATCATGTTAGTTAACGAATACTTTGAAATGCCCTCTCGGAACATTGTCAACTTACTGGACTCAACAACGTCATCGCTAAAAGATTTTATAGAATCGCGATCATCGTCAATGGAAGCGCCAGCTTCAATGGCATCTGAGAAAGCGTCGCTTGATTGGTCAGGCGAAGTCTTGGTAGTAGACATAGATGTTTCGGAAGCAAGATTGATACGGTTGTTGTTGAAGGGGCTATTGATACTCCATAGAGCAGAGGTAGCAGATGCTAATCCATACACATTTGTCGTTTGTCCTGTCTGGCGCACGACTGCCTCCTCATCAACTGTCGATTTATCGTCGTCTTCTGTTATATCAGAAACACCCGAATCACTAACGACGCTCTGGGTGTCATCAGCAGACTTAATAATAGCGGGCGGTGCCAAAGATGAAGAAGGTCTTGACGTAGCAGGCGATAACTGGCTAGCAGGTGCTACAGTGGTAAGGGCTGAGCCAGGTCGGCCTATCTTGTTCAGACGACTGAACCAGTAACCATGAGTAGGAGTCTCAGGAACAGGGTCCGCTGTGACTGTGTCCCGCAGACGAGATGGAGAATCATCAATGCTGATAGTATCAATGTCAGAGTCCGTTCCAGTCGTGGACACTAGAGCACGAGGCGTAGAAACTTCAACCTCAATGTCATCACCAGGTAGTCCAGAGGCAGTATCGGTATCAGAAGACGCCACTGGTAAAGCAACGTCGGAATTTTCTTGGATTTGATCCATTTCAGAGCTAGTTTCGTAGTCGGTTTCCGTGACAGAGGCCTCGTCAGATTCCTCAGGAATAGCATCCAGCCCGGCAGGAGAATGCCCATCAAACCCATCCTCGTCTCCTAAAGATATAGGTGAGTCAGGTACTAGAGATAAAGTCTCACTGGCAGGAATAGGCACACCTCCAAAGGTTGTACGAGGAGTAGTAGCCTGGGGAGAGCTTTCTGTATCTGACAAGTCCTCGAAGGTTTCTACACTACTATCAGCGGGAGTAGAAACGGGAGTTGGTTCCTCAAGCACCGTCTCGAGGGAAGGATGAGCAGGGTGTTGGACTGGAACTTGATGGACAATGTCTGCTTCGGCAGGCTTCTCGAAAAGGAGATCATTCGCTGGGCCGCTGGATCTCCCGATAGAAGAATCTTGGAAGTTGTCTTCTGAAAGATCAGGGGATACGTCTAGATGGGAGTTGGTTGGATCAGAAGCAAGCTCAGATTCAGCTTCAGATACGTCCGGTGATACTTCATCAGCGACAGGTTCAAGCACCGATGCCTGCAAGGGCATTTCTATAAAGTTCTCCGTAGACTCGTGCGCGCTTTCTTCAATCTCATCGACTTTAGTCTCAACAATCTCAGTCTCATCAGCTTCAGTCTTATTGGCCTCAGTCTCAACTAGGATTGCCTTCGACTCTACCTCTTCGACAATATCATCACCGACAACTGTGGTCGGTATCTGAGGGATTCGGTCATCATTATCGGAAGGGTCGGGGAAGAATGGCTCAACATGGCTATTTACATGCGCCTGACCCTCAAGCTCCAAAACGAACAAGTTGTCATTGTCGAACGTAGGAGTGAAATCAAAACCGGCGCCGTTATCCATTTTGGGAGTTACAGCGGGTTGAGAAATAACATTGCCGGAATCTTCTTGATAGTCAACTGGGCCGGCAACTTTGAGGAGATCATGATTTCTCTCGGGCGTAGGGTACGAAGCATCCTTTAGAATGATGGTGGGACCAACATCTTGAAGACGCTCCGAACGCTCCTCAAAAGTAGGGGCTAACTTACTATCGGTGCTAGGAAGTTTCTCGAGCATTGGACGATCGAAGCTATGAGCATCTTGCTGTGAATCTGTCTGCATTGTCTCAGTCTCATCATTGCTAGCTGGTTCTGTCTCTATAGCGGTTGTTGGATCAATAGGGATAAACTGGCGTTCGGGAGTATGAACTTCCTCGATAATGGGCTCAGCTGATTCGGGAACAGCCTCAAAATCGGGCTCGGAAGGAAACTCAACAACACTCTCGAAGGTAGATTCAACAACAGATTCAGCAGCAGACTGGGGAATAGATCCAGCAGCAGACTCGGGAATAGATCCGGCAACAGATTCGTGAACAGATTCAGGAACAGAACCATCGGCACGATCAAGAATAGGATCAGCAACAAGCTCAGGAACAAGCCGAGAAAAAGGCTCAGCAACACGCTCGGCGATTGACCCATCCACTGAATCCGCAATAGGCTTAACAAAAGATTCAACAAAAGGTTCAGAGATAGCCTCGGCAGATACCTCGCGAGTGGCCTCCTCAGTATATTCCGGAATAGTAGTAGCAATCTCCTCTACGGCAGGTTCGTCAACAGATACGTCAATGGCTCCACGATCCGAGGTCTTGACAGCCGCTGAAATACCGTCCTGAACGGCAAAGGCAACGTCCTCAGAAACCTCATCAAGGGTGGTAGGGACAACTGAATCGATGTCCTTAATTTCGTCAGAGACCCAAGAAACGGATTCGTGTGTAGTGTTCGTTTCTCGAACTATGTCGTTGTTGATAGAGGTAGTCTGTTCCTGGGAATGGTCTTCAATAGGGAGAGACAGCTCAGTGTCCACTTCTTCATGAGGAGCAGGCTCCGAGACGTCCAAAACCTCTGGAACCCCCGTAGCATCTTCGAAAACCGGAGAAGGAGGATATTGTTGAGTGGTTTCTTGGGCAGATTCAGCAATGTTGCTAACTGGAACGGCCTCCTCGGGACTATGAATACCATCAAATGACAAATCTGGCTCGGGTAAGGCTACTGAAACAGGTAAACTAGCCTGATGTTCCGGGGCGTTGTACAAAGGCATTTCAGCAGCATCCTCAGTCAGTTGATATTCAGTATCGCTTTGAGGGGTAGTAGAAGGATATTCATCAACGGTGTCTACAACTTCAGATTCGGGAGAAATAGGTGCCTCAGCGACAGAATTAGCGCTTTTAACCTCACGATATCCGATATCAAGCTGTAGCGAAGGGGGTGCTTGGAAGTCAAGCTCGGGTGAAGAGCCACGCTCAGCATTGACTAAAGGCTCATAGGAGGGATTTTCGATGAAGTCATGAGTAGGCTCTTCCAGAATGCTGGAACGATCTTTACCAACCAAGTCTTCGGGGGTATTGCCATGCTCCATTTGCTCATGTTCCAGAGCAACCTCAACAGTAGACTGGACGGGGGTAGAAGATTCAAGTTGAATTGCATCGACAGGCTGCGAAATCCCAGGCTCAAGGGGAACAGGTATGATATCAACAGCATCTTTAACAAATTTCGAAGGCTCATCTACATCTGTAGCATTGCGCATATCGGGTGGGGCTTCAAAGGGTTCTTCACTTTCAAGTGGATGCTCGACAGAAGTTTCAACTACTACCTCGGGCTCAACAGATTCCACAATAGAGTGATGAGCGGCATCGTGAATGCCAGAAGGGACGTCAAAGTGCTCTACATTTTCGAATGGATGCTCAGGAGAAGTCTCGACTACAACATCGGGTTCAACGGACTCCCCGGTAGCGTTGTCAGTAGCATCACGAATGTCAAAGGGAGCTTCAAAGGGCTCTTCACTTTCGCGTGCGTGCTCCAAAGGAACCTCAACTGCTACCTCAGCTTCAATGGGTGCTTCGATAGAGTGATCGGCAACAGGAAAAATGTCAGCAGAAGCTTCAGTGTGCGGGTAGGCTTCAACAGGCGCATGAATGTAGTCCTTGTGATTTCCAGTATCAACAAGTGAATGCTCAGCAGACATGTCGCGTTCAAGAGCATCTCCGAAGATAGGCTCAGACTCGTCCATAGCAGGTGTAGCAGCAGGTTCATCAACAGCAGGATACTCTAGAGCGTTAAGTACAGGAGCTAATGTCTCCATGGGAGTCTCGATATGACGTTCCATCTCACGCTCAATGGGGGGCGAGGCAGTGCGCTCTTGCTTTTGGGCAGCTTCGGTCCAAGCATCGGAGTTTCGGGAAACGGGACTGTCCTCGACGATTTGAACAGTGTGATCTGAAAGATTGCTAGCATCCTCAACAGCAAGTTTAAATGCATGAGGGACGTCAGCAACAAATTCAGGCGTAGACTCACGGATCTCCGGCAGAGAAGCTCCAGAATCAACAACAGGAGAAGCATCTTCAAATTTTTCATCTGACTGTTGCTCGAGCATAGGAGTGACACGCTCATCGACAACAAGGGAAGCAACCTCAAACTTATCATCTAGATGTTGCTCAGGAACAGAAGCGAGAGTCGGGGAGACCCCTGCTACATGCTCAGAGATAGAGCGCTCAAGCAAAAAATCTTGTGACGAGGGCAAAGTTGGCATATACTCATCATGGGACTGTTCATCGGGAGACTGAGATCGCTCAGTTTGACGATCTTGCTGGACATCCTGGATGATAGAAGATTCGAGGTCGTGAGACATGTGAGCTAGGCCAACGGAAGTTGCAGTCTCGGAGGCTACGTGGGATTCTGGTAGAGTAGCACCAACATTGCCATCAACGGGTTCAATGGCATTGTGAGCCGGCTCGGAGTCTTGGTAACCTCCATGAGTTGAATCAATGGGGGCAGAATCATCATTGACCTCGCTTATCATAGAAGGAACAGTCTCCATCTCGATAGCCGGCTTCACCATGGCAGCAGGGAGAAGAGTAGGTGTGATAACAGGGTCGTCTTGAGCATCTTCGAGAAGAGTGCCCTCAACTTCGTTCAACATATCATCCGCAACAAATGTAGCCTCTGGTGTCTTGACATCAACTTCTTCGCCGATAGATTTGTGCTGATCATCCGAGTTAGGATCAGCCTCCAATATCTTTGAAGCATTAGGAGCCTGTGAAAAGTCGTCGAAATGTTCGACATTGCCCGATGGCTCGAACGAAGCAAAGGTATCTGCCTCAGATTCAGCCGGAGTCTCATCAGGAGTCTCGAACGGCATTGACTCTTCATCCTCTTCATCCTCTTCATGCATCTTGGGGGATAGAGCGGCAGATCCAGAAGAAATGATGGCAGAAGTAGCAAGGGCGGCGGCAGCGGCGGCGGCAGCAGCAACCTTCTTCTGTCTACGCTTGAGCTTCTTCTTCTGAGATTTAGACAAGCTGGGTGAGTTTGGGAAGCTTTGCAATGACTCGGATACTTCAGTGAAGGATGGGGATGCAGGGGCCTCTACGTCATCACCAAGAGACTCCAGGTCGTCGGCGTCTTTCATAAATTGTGAAGGAACGATAGCCTGACCACGAGATTTATGATCATCAATGGAAGCGGCCTCAACGGGCTTCTTAAATGTTTCATCTGCAAGTACGTCATTGAAAGCAGACTTGGGCATAGCAATAACATCCTTCTCAACCAAAACACCACTATCATCGGTGATTGATGGAAGGCTTTCAGTCCGCACATCAAGGACAGCGGCGATAGTTGGAGCCTCGGGTTGCTGCACAGGCTGATCAAAGGAAGCCTTCGACGAATTTGACACAGCAATTTCTTTGCTGGTTTCAGGCTCATCATCGGGAACAGGAGATCTCGAAGCGGACTTTCTTCGACTACTAAACCATCCACCAACACTAGCGATAGCATTTTTAGCCTTAGAAAAGGATCTAGCAGGTGTGGTTTCAATAATCGGCTGGATCTGGGCGGTACTACGGTCCGACTTAGGAGTTGAAGGAGCTTCATCTAGCAAATCGCCTTCTTGAGAGGTCCCATGAAGTTGAACGGGGTCGGAAGTAACCTTCGTATGGGTGGTTTCACGAGGATGAGACGTCTCCTCCTCTTGTGAGATAGGCGAAGAAAATGTCTCCTCTTGATCTGAATCAGTAATAGACTCTGGAATCGGATGATCTTCAACATCAGCTACTGATTGCACAGGACGGCCGTCGAGACCCGGAGTCAGAGGCCGAGAAGCACGTCCGGTAATCTCGGATGAAGCCCGGGAGAGAACAGCAGAGCCAGCAGCAGACTGTGAACGAGAAGCAAGTTCTGCTGTGTTATCTAGAATTCCGCTATGGTTGATACCAAGACCGATGAGAGAGTCGCGCAGGCTATGGCTTGAAGGGCGAGTTACCTCATGCAAGCCATCAGCGGACTTGGGTCGAAATGTGTCAGATGAACGGAATATAGGCTTCAATTCCGGTACGATACCAAGGCCTGCAGAGACGGGGCGGGTATTTGTAGGTTTGGCAGTGACTTCAATATCTTCTGCACGGTCCGTCTCACCAACGCTACGTTCCTCGTCTAGAGTATCAAGACTTGAAGTAATCGGTCTAGTGCTCTGTTCTGCCTGACGAGAAAGCTCATGGTCATCAATGGGAATGATGTTGGCCAAAAATTGTTCGTTCTTATAGCTTTCGGACTTAGAACGAGCACGCTCGAACTGAGGCAAGTCACTGGCGTTGCTACCTTCAGATGAGCCAGAAGGCAAACTCGAACCATCATGGCGCATGAGCGGTGGCAGTACAAGAGGAATCATTCCAGCCCCACGGATGGTACGATCAATGGACGAGTGGCGGGATCGCCGGTACATCGCCGGAGAGCCAGAGGGAGAAGATCTAGAAGCAGGCGAGTTCGGTCCAGAGCGGTTTGATCGGAGTAGCTCGATCGGAATAGCGGTATTGCTAGGAGACCGGTTGGGAGTGTCGTAGGCAGAGTTCCGTCGGCGAGATATTGGCGTTTCCACATGGCGTTGATCCGGGGGTGTATCGGGTCTGCTATCAGGAAGAGGAGGTAAAGCTTCGGCATGAACAGGCTCAGGTGTTGATGGTTGGCTAGGTGGCAGCATCAACAAATCGTGATACAGAGGGTCGATGGCAGGCTTAGGCGTTCTACCAACCACGCCACTATCGACATCTACAGCAGCAGGCCATGTAGGGTCAACGAGCAGTTCAGTCTTCAACATGGCAGGCAATTCGTCAGGTTGTATCTCAGGAGCAACATCCTGACCGATAGACCGGTCAGCCACAAGGTCAGACGGGATATCAAGTGCAATATGAGGCTTAGTGCTTTTCTGCTCTGTCTGGACCAAGTCCGTTGTCGTCTCGCGAACACCGGTGCCTTTGATGTCAGCATCAGTCAGGAGAGGTTGTTGGTGATCGTTAGGATGGACAACTTGGGGAACAAAGTGTGAATCCTCGATATGGCTGGTAGATCCAGGGTAATAGCTAGCACGGTCGGGTGATGATGGTATAGGGGCAAAGTTTGGAGCTTCACGGTCCAAGTCGACAGCAGGGCTTGGCGGATCGAATTCAGAACCTGCATCCACAAACGGAGTTTCGTTGGAAGAAAGCCCTGATTCATCATCGTCGATGGAATCTTTGCTTTGATGCTCGCTGAGCTTGCGCCGGTGCTCTTTGCGACGCGCGGCTCGCCTTTGAGCTTTGGAAAGCTGAGTGATCCCGGTAGAGTACCACGAATTACCAATCTGGCTACTGGGGCTTGACTTCGAAGAGACATTCGATGGCTTGTTGTCTTCTTCTAACTCGGCTGACTTCTCCTTAACTATGGACGGCTCATTGAAAGATTGATCTAGGGATAATGTCTCCGCAGACGATCTCTTCATTCTTTCCTGAACTTGAGACTGACGCCAAGATTCAGCGGCCTTGTCATAGACATCAGAGCGACTGGGGGCGCCAAAATAGTGTGGATCATCTGTTACTAAATACTCGGGGAAGCCCGTAAGGTTCAAGGCAACCGCGGCGATAGCAGTCATTTCCTCACTAACGCTACAGTTTTCGGATATGCGCGCCTCAGTAGAATGTTCAGATGTCCTATCTTCAATTGCAGATATTTCACGGGGATGGCCAGACTCGGTCTGGTCTACATGAGCAAGTATTGGAGAAGAGGGCTCATAGGGTGGAACGGTGGGCTATATTGTCATTTGTTAATTATTATACAGAATCACGGTCTAGATCGAGGTGTGGTTACCTCATGTTCATCTTCGATATCAGAGATGGCGTCATCGTCGTTGCTAGTAGCAGGCTGCAGAGTATGTGGTGGAGTATGCAACAGGTCAGAAGTCATCACTGGAGGCGGCCAGACATCCTCGGTAGTTGCAGTGAATCTCCGGGGCTCTCTAGTTAGCAGGCTTTCTTGAGATTCTTGGTTTGAGGAAGAATCTTCGGTCGCCTCAGTATGGCTTTGTTGTTTCCGGAGCGCCTTGGCAGTAACACCTCCGATTATCGCGGCACCAGCAGCCATTATACCCCAATTTCTTCTCTTGTCGGAGTCGGCTTGCTTAGAATGTAGCTTCAAAGCAGGAGGCTCGGCAGTGTACACCTCACCCCGGGGCCCAAGCACCACTGGTGGTACAGAAGGCCGTGTCTCGACAGGCGTCATAACGGGTTCTTCGGCGGGTTTGGTGATCTGGGGCCGCACAACGACGGGTGCTTCAGCCTGGGGCTCGGCCTGTTCAGAGATATTGGTCAGGTCGCTGTGGTGTATGGAGTTTCTGCGGCGGCAAGGAGAGGGCTCCGGCGTAGGGTGGGTTACAGATATCGCAGGGCGAGGTCCCGTAGCAGACGGGTCGCGGACAAGGGTTTTAATCGACTTCGTAGCTTCGGGGAGCGCTTTCGGATGTGAGATGAACTTATCGATACGAACATCTGCGTTGGGCGACTGGTATCTTGATTTCTGAGAAATGCGGCCATCATCTTCGATCTCGTACACGGGTTGCTTCTTCACTTTAGACTCGCTGTACTTGTCGGTGACAGAACCAGGGGAATTTCCACGCTCTCTTTCCAAGGCCTTTTCATTTTTTTCCCTCTGAAGACGAACATGCTTTGAGTATTCCTCATTGGCTCTAGTCATAACGATATCTCTAGATGGAGGCGAGCGTCCGCGGGGAGATTCCTCTGGAGATGCCACTCCCGCCTTTTCTTGCTCGGCCCTTTGTCTCTTCAAGAACTCTTTGAGGATCTCGTTGGGGTCCTTATGATTTCCACCGGAAACAATATCAGGGGGGGCCTCCACATGGACAATATTGCGGGAGTCATAGGGGGGGCGCTCGGGAGAGGAGTCATATCCACGTTGGCGTGAAACATATTGCTTGTCATGGACTTCAGAGTGGCGCTTGGAAACCTGAGCTTCACGTTCGGCTTCACGCTTGGTGCTAGGAGGCATGCCAGCATCAATCACAATAGGGGCGACAATCGGAACAGCAGCAGCAGCAATAGCGATATTTCTCATCAACTTAGACTGGGTGGCACGCTCTTCGGAAGCTTGCTTTTGAAAGTAAACTTCATCATCGCGGTGACGATGCTGAAGTTCTATTTCCTTGGTCTGGCAGTCAGCTTCTAAGCTAGAGATGCGCTTATTCTCAGTGATGGAGGCATGATGCTCACGCTCTTTCTCGGCGAAGCGTAGCTCTTCTAACCGAGCTTCTTCTACTAGTTGCACTGTCTTCAGGCGTTCTAGTTCTACTAGCCGTTGGCGTTGTTGTTGGGCCAGTTTCTCTTCCTGGAGACGAGCAGCTTGAGCAGCACGCTCCTTATCGATTCGGACTTGACGTTCGTGCTCTTCTTGTAGTTGGCGCTGATATGCTTGCTCCGCTTGTCGTTGGCGTTCTTGTTCGGCTTGTCTTTCGCGGTCTAGTTCAGCTTGGCGTTGACGCTTCTCTACAACAAGTCGCTCGGCATCAGCACGAGCAATTTCGGCAGCACGCTCTGCCTCTAACCGAATTCTGATCTGGCGATCTTTCTCGGCCATGCTTTGACGCTCCTTCTCAGCCAGTCGTTCAGCTTCCAGACGGGCTATGTCGGCAGCACGCTCTGATTCGATTCTACGAAGACGATCTTTTTCGAGTTTGATCCGGCGTTCTTCGTCGATTTGACGTTGGCGTTCCTCTTCGAGTTGAATTTGGCGTTCCTTCTCGGCTTGCTTACGAAGGCGGCGCTCTTCCTCTTCACGGGCACGTACTTCACGAAGCTCCTTTTCTGTTTGGGCGCGCTGTTCTTGTTCGCGGCGACGTAATTCCTCTTCTCGTCGGTGAACCTCGAGTTCGGCCTTTTCACGCTTCTGGTTTTCAATCTCTAGAAGCCTGCGTTGTTCAAGCTCATAACTCACTTCACGTTGGCGGCGCTCTTCATTCAAAAATGTTTGCCTATTTTGGTTCTCGATCTCCTTGGTCCTATATTCATATGCAATATGAGGGACAGTGTCCTTCTTTGTAGGACGAACAGGATCAGAGGTAGCAAGTTCGCGATTATCATGAGTAGAAGTACTAGACTGAAGTCCATTCTTGATAAGTTGAGTGCCAGCCACAATGGCGGCAACACCAGCAACAGTGCCAATACGTTCCGATGAATGCGATAAGGTCTTGGTGGTCTTAGATGAGCTAGCAGCTTGAGACGTATGGCTCCTGTCATAAGATAATGGGCGTGTGTTGAGCGCTGGAGGTGAAGGGTGAGGAGCAGTGAAGGCACTGTTAGAAACTTCGTACAGATCAAGTCTAGGTTTACTGTCGGAGAAAGCGATGTGTTGAGGCTGGCGTCGTTGTGGAAGAGGGGGAAGGGTCTGCGATGTTTCAATTGCCGGAGCCTTGCCCTTGCGGTCAACGACAGAAGAAGCGCGTTCGCCGACTACAGAACCATGGTAATTGGTTTGTTTGTCAGTATCATACTTATATAGATTCTTATCTGTGCTGGATCTATGCGCTTCGACACGGTTGACAGCGACAGCTGCTAATGCGGCAGAGGCAGCTACGGCTGGAAAACTAGTTCCGCTAGATCTCGGGCGTGTGGCTACAGGTGAGGTTATGCCATAAATATTCGATGACACATGCTGCTTTGGCTTCGGGTGTACAAGGTTATCTGGGGTATGCTTTTGTAGATCGATTAAAGGATGGTTCCGAGGATTTTGCGAGTCTGAGTAATATAGATAGCGGCTATTTGGCATCTGATTGTTCGAGGCAGACTTTCTTGTGGGGGCTACGTTGCTGCCGTAGGCAAGACCATCCGATGATGACGACGATGATGATGGTAAAGAGTCTCTATCGTCCTCATCATCGTCATCATCTTCCCAGCCATCATCTGAGTCATCATGAGAATCTTCGTAGGGGCGGCTTAGATGGGCCTTGGAGGTAGGTCGTCTCTTGCTGTAGCCCGACCTAGAAAATTCGGTCTTCCTGTAGCTGGCGGTGCTATCATACTCCTGTGTGGCTGTAAGCAAGTGTCCCAATTCCTTAGTGATTTTGTGCAGCTCAGCATCGATCTTTTCAGGATCGTTGATGTTGCGGGAATCATGTCTAGAGTGAGGTAGATGTCTTGCCTTGCCCTTGCCCTTGCCCTTGCTAGTACCCTTTCCGAGCTTGGGAGTTGATGCTCCGGAGGGCTGCGGGCCTACCGAAGAGGAGGATTTGGCCGAGTCGGGCACAGGACCCGGATTCGAATTTGAAGGGCCAGCGATATTGCGGCCGTCGTGCGTAGCGTTTTGCGGTGCTAGATTATGCATTGGGTAAGACTGAGAAGGCTGCATAGGCATATGGCCATAGTTGATGGGAACAAATCCAGGGTATCCATAAGCCGGTGTATAGGAATATGCTGGGTACATGTCCGGTCTGCCATAGTTCAAGCCATCCAAATCAGAGTCCGATCCCGATCCCGCTTGTTTGTCAATATAGCCATTGCCGTAGGCAAGATCGGAGTTGAGTGATGAAGATGATGAAGTCGATATACCCGACGGCGGATGTGGTGAGCGGCGGCGGTTACCCTTAGACGGCCTTTCTTTTTTACGCCCAGACGACTTTGATGCCTTCGCCGTTGGGCTGTCCCGAAAGAACCGATTAAAGAAACCTTTTTCGTTCTTCTTAGGTGGTGTTACGCGGGAAACATTGACTAGAGACGACGCCGTTGATGATCCAGAGCCGGAAGAGTCAGAATTTTGAGATCTCGGTCTTGCAGATAGTGGAGGTGCCGTGGGAGCAGGCCCGGACGTCTGGCTACTTGGGGTCGGAGCATAGCTTCCAACGTGGGTGTGGCTTGAGCCTTGCGTGAAGGACGGTGGCGCATATACAGCAGTTGCAGAGGAATACGGCGAATGGAGTGGCCGCGCCGTAGCCTGTGAGGCAGAAGACGGAGCAACACCGTTATATGGCGGCATGGGATAGACAGTTTGTGGTGGATACTGCATGTGCTGGAAGGGCTGAGGGAAGCTCCCTTGGGCCATGAAAGGACCTAGAGGCGGCGGAAAGCCCTGAAATCTGGGATCGACAAACTGTTGCGGTGGTGGGTAGGGATATGCGTATCCTAACGGCGGAAGCTGCGAGGGATGCATCGACGGCGGTTGCTGTTGCTGCTGCCGTGAAGAGAACGATTGGTTCGAGTGCATAGAGCCAGACGATCTGGGTGGTGGTGGTGAGGATCCCAGCGGCGGGGCGGGTGGCAGCGGCTGCTGTTGCTGGAGGGCAGACTGGAGGGGGTTCCTCTGTTGTGGGATGGCTGAGGTGGGTGTTGGTAGCCGTAGTGCGCATAGACCGGAGCAGACATGCCGGCGCCAGGTGCCATCTGGGCGGCATTGCTGCTTGCGTAGTTGCGCTCATATTTTCTGGGTTCCCGTCGCCGGGAATCCGAGTCGTAGCTCTTACGGTTGGAGCTCATGGTATTTTAATTTGGGGTGTCAAGCTGACACGGAGCTTCACGGGGTCGTGATGAAGCTTTAGGAGGGGCGTGTTTACACGCGGTCGAGGTCTAAATTGGCCAGGAATGACAGAAATCTATAGTATAAAGGGAGGTCGAGGTCGTAAACGAGAATGGTTCTATCCAGAAAATAAAAACTGACTGCGCAGTGGTCTACGGCATGGAGACATAACATTAAAGAACTCCCTACACACAAAAAAGAGATTCTAGAATATCGTGGGTCGGGCCAATGCTGAAATCACCACAACAACAGGGAGTGAAAATCGCGAAAATCAACGTCCAAGGTCTTCACGTCGTCAGAAAGTTCGCTGGCATCAATTCCAGACGCCAAATCGAATCAACAATTCTGAAGTGACGAGGATAGTCAATTAAAAAAAAAATGGGTTAGTAGATGATAAGAAAATACCAGATTAACAAGTGTAAGCAACGCTCGCTCGTTGCACGCTTAAGAGCTTTCGCAGAAAATGTGCGGTGCGGTTGAAGAGGAAAGAAAAAAGAAATAGAAAATGCGATCCGGGGCGTGGTTTATTGTTGCCGCTATGCAGGCAATAGTTCAAGAATTCAATAGCAGCGTCTTCTGCTTCTTCAGGCAGAGCAGGCTAACAACTACAGCTAAACTGTGCATCTTCACCTTCTAATTTTTAGTGCACCCTGGCAGTCAGGCTCCTTGCCTTCTCTCTTTCCCTTCCCTTCTTCAAGTTTTCTCACTGGCTGGCCTTTATCTGTTCGACTTGATTGATTCCCCAGTCGTGTTTATGTCTCTGGCCATCCCAGTCCATTCACTAAAGCCCACTTCAGCTTGATGGTCTAAAAGGATCACCCCAGCCCACGGTTTTTTTGTCTCTTCGTTCAACGTTATGACAGCTAGCGAGCCAGCTTTGTACCAACCTTCGCGATACTAATCTCAAAGCTTTGTTTACTTTGTGCCAGCTTTAGGCTTAACAATAGAACTATGACATAAAAACTTAGTGTTATTACAAGCTTCTTAGCGTGCTACACGCTGTACCGATCAAGGATAGATTGTAAAATTTAGCTCATTGTCTGCCATTCCTGCTCATGTTTCCTTGGGTTTAACCCTATCCTTAACGAAAAGACTAATTGTAACTTCACGTATAATTTTTGAGAATGTCTCACAAGTTACTAATCAGCACATCATGGCCACCTAATTTTAATCATCTAGCCCCTCACATATCTTTCGCCACACTAATTCTCCAAGATACGATACAGAATGCGATTGCATCCAAGACATAACAGAACCCAAAGATGAACATAGTACAACTATGACTGTTGTTTTCACGTCGATCTGTCCATCCCATCTTTGTTTTGTCCGTATCCAAAGGCCGTCGCCCCCTTGAATATATTTACCGCTCGTTGCTTTCACCATTCTACGATTCCAGTAGCCTAGAATGTGACCAAGGACTTCACAGATCTCGCCTGCTTCTGATGGATACCATGTTACAATAGACGTGGATGCTGTACAAACACCAATCTAGCCCGCTAAAGGACCAACTTCAACGTCAACCATCCATTGCAAATGAGGCTATGGAATGCGGTCTCTAGCGATTAGAGGCATTTAACACATTGAGGTCGTAGTTATAGAGCCGTGTGATCCTCTCTGGTATATAGTCTACATGAGAATATGCAAGCACACAGACCAACTATGGACGTGATGTGTTTGAATTTCTGGCGTTTTCCGGCATCCACCATGTATCTGTATCTACTATCCATAAAAGCGAGAAGGACAAGAATATGTGACTACATGTAAAGAAGAAAGTGACTCCATGATTCAGTGGTTATTTGCACTAGTCAGCAGTTTTCCTTTTCATCAGCATACAAATATTGGGGCATTTTCCCGCCTTCCTACATGTCCCTTTAGATTAGCAAATGGATCTCAAATTACACGCATCCTAGTATATCCTTGTATTTTCATAGTGTATCTGTACATTACTAGTAGGCCCTGGTCTTCAAAGACTTATTCAATATTTAATATAGTTGTAATGATAATAATAGGCTTAATATTGGTCCCTGCTGTCAGCTAATTCAAAGGGCACTATGCGACTAGTATCCAACGTTGGACTTGGAAGTACACATGACCCTTTTTTTATAGATTTTTTTTTGTATGAAGGAAAATGAATCTAACTGTTGAGTAACACTAATATATGATTTTATATAGGCCCGCTGCCTAGAAATTTATCTACATACTGCTAAAATCAGCCCACATTAGCAGAGCTGAGCTAGCTGCCTGGGTGCCACAGACCTGCAATATTTTGTTGTTCTCCCGTCCGCCCTGCATTCCCAGGTTATATGTATGTACATGTGGCTAGATCCAACTATTCATACAGAATTGGTATTTTATTACAGAGGGAGAAAAACCACTTCAAACGCCAATTTTTCTGCCGGATACATATTTACCTCTCGCTTGAAGGTCCCACCTGATAGTGCCTTGGTCACTTTTGTCTTCTCTTTGTAACTTATAGGGTTCTTAGGGTTGTTCCATTTTGTGTTTATAGGCAGTTAGATAGTAGATAGGCACTTTGCATATGTCCCTTATGGTGATGCTCGTTAACAATACCAAATCCAAATCCAAATAAGGATAGTGGTCCAAATTATAGCGATATGACCATTTCTTATGATAGGGAATTTTGCCTCAACGGACCTTGGAGCAATCAAGAGAAGCTGTAGAAATTCCGTTCATTTTCTTCGTTGAAAGAAAAGAGAGGAAGAATGTATTCCATCCCCAAGAATGGCAAATTATGAAGCGATCATAGGATTTGATTGAGGAGACGAAACAGTGGGTTTCGATTGTTGGCCTCCTGCATAGCGACGATATACTGTGCAAGATGGTGTACATGACCGACATACATAATTGGTGAAAAGTAGTAAGCGTAAGAGAAAGAAAGAAGTTGGGTCGAGTTTGCTGACATGTACTACATAAGGGTTATACTATAATTTAGGGTTGCCTCACACTTGATGAAGATCGACCTCGCTTGACCTAGTTGAGGAATATAAGCCGACAAATCAATATTATCGGGAGCGTCGTTTGTTACTTTTGACACAGCAGTAACGACATAGCAAGGAAGTAGATGAACGAAAGTTTTTCTTTCTTTTTCCTTTTTTTCCCCCCAGATGCTTTGATTATCTGGTTCTTAAGAGCGAGATATTCGCGTGGCTTTTATTCTTTGGTATAAAACGTGGCTCTTACATAGGACCTAGTCACTGACCATATTTTTCTAGCGCAGAGGCCAGGTTAGGAAGAAAACCGCCATGGTTGGGCTCTGATATAACGGGCTGGGGAAGCTTTGGTGATTTTATCTAGTTTTCTTGTTATAGGATTTCGAAGACACCAGTTTGTTGTATAAACTCAGCTGTTTATATAGGGCGACCAAAGAGTAACACGCTGAGCTGGCAGAAAATTAGAGGCAGCCTAGCCCACTTAAGATGCAGGCTGCCGAGCCTAATAGGAAGAGAAGAGAAGCAAATAAACCAGAGAAAAAGACAGGCTATCAACATTCAATAAACAAAAGCCCTCTTAATAATGAACCTCCCCTGAATAAAAAAATCTTTTACATTCACGTCTTAGCCTGATCTATTTAGCCTCATTAAAACGTTGTCCACTGGAAGGTTAGTGTAATAATATGAGGCTACCAACAACAACAACAAATAAATATCGGTAAGTTATCGGCTGGCTGCTGCGAAAAAGACGAATCCTAACGGGATAGCAAACGGGATAGTACGACTAGGTTCAAAGAAATATCTTCAGAAGGATAATCTATGGTCGTACAAAGTAATCCACATTGTTATTGTTCATAAAAACAGAATCATGTACAAGGCTTGCATAATCATCATAGACCTAGACCTCATATCTTACTACCCGTAATGATGTTAGTTGATCTTGGGTTCATGTAGTTTTATCAGCTAACTGTGTGAAATAGTGGCCTCGTATCAAATGCCAGTTTCTGTATAGAATTATCTTATGATTGTAGCAGTGTCTCCTGGGTGATGGAGTATGCGTATGAATCCATTCACGAAGTTTCTCGATGACACAAGAAAGATGGAAGAATATTATCAACGTTTACGCAACTGCATGAGCCTTTCTTGATTTTTGAGGTATTTGTATAGCATGATAATTTTGCCTATAGTTCCCATGTTTTAGCGAAAGTCCTATCCGAGTCTATGAAATCATGTGACTAATTATCAGTGTTAATTTAGAGGATACATGCGCGAGTTAAAGTAAGAAATGTGTACTGGTAAAAAGTTGATTGATATTTGAGTAGGATACAATCTAAAGGAAAAAATGAATATGTTTGCAATAGTAGATGTACAATGTACATGAGCGATGGGAGCCTGATCCTAATAAATATATATCACTCATGATACCTGTAGAACCTTTCGCATCTAAAAAGATATGAAGTACCGTAAAAACACACCAAACGCCGCCATAGCCACGAAAGCCTCAAAAACTGGCATTCCAAGAACCACAACCTGCAACTCCGAAACCAGACATGACCTTTTCGTAAGTATCATAAAATGAGAAAAAACCAAATGTAAACAGGGAAATGATATGAAGAAAAGATAGGCCAAACAAAACAAAACAAAAGAAAGGAAGAATAGGCGACGATGACGATAGCAACAAATTACACCTCAAAAGATGTAATAGAGATGCCATGATGCCATAAAAATGCCGTAGAAATGAAGAACGAGCTCAAATGTAAGCGTCTTGTTCATCAGAATCGTCGTTAGCGCCCATTGGGCTTGAAGAGTCACTTGCGTAAATATTATTATCCTCACGTGCGAAGCTAGTACTGGAGCTATGATGGGGGCGGGTTGGTGATGCACCCCCGGAGGCTAGGGATGTTCCAGCTTGAGTTAGGTGAGAATGCGAGGCGCGGTACATGGCTCTGTATGAGATATTCCGATTGCTATGACATGATATTGTTAACAAGATGATTGATAGTTATACAATGGAGGTATTACTTACGAAGCATTGGAATTATCTTCTTGGCTAGGGTTGATTAGATTTTGAATTTGTTCATGACTGAGGAACTCAAAGCGTTCAACCGAACTGGTGCGATCTGCAGGGACTGGACCCATGTTGGCAAGGAGGGCTGCCAATGCCTTGTTGCTGGAAGTGAATAGATGTTCCCGTGGCAGCTCATGACGACAGTAAGGACATAGACTGGAATCTTTAAACCAAGTAGTCAAGCAGATGTTACCAAAAACATGTCCACAATTGGGAATCCGAACTGGATTTTCGCGATCGCCCTCTGGCCTAACTTCACCATAATCGCTATAGCAAATGTCGCATTCTATAGTTGGATATTAGTTAGTTTTCATTCTCCTTAGAGTGATAATGTTGGTTTGATGTATACTTACGTGTAGAATCTTCAGTGAGATCCTCAGGTTTTACGTGCTCAAGGTTTTTGATGAGCTCGCTTGAGGCGACAGGTCGTTTAGACATTGTGCCACGAAGAACCTGGAGCGAGCGAACATAATCTATCTCAGAGGGTCTTCGGTGCGTGTTTGCACGTCTAGACCGAATGGGGCGCATAGTTTGGTGCATAGTTTGGTGCATGATTTGTCGATCACGACGAGGACTAGTACGTCGGGGGGCGTTTCCGACAGTAGCGGATGCTATTTGTATAGAAAATATACATTAGTTGATGGATATATACAATCATTTTACTGTGCAGAAGAGATAACTTACATTCGGCTCTTTGACGTGGGTCACGAATCTGACGAGGCCGAGGAGGGGCTGCAGCAACAGCTCGTCCCTGAGATTGGCTCTGAATGCTTACAAGGTTGACTTGTCGATTGCGAGTTGGTGTAGTAACTTCGACAGATACTGGAAATGGGGAATATGTAGCACTTGTTTGGGGTTGTTGCTGCTGGGATTGAGATAACATTACCGAGTTGCTTTGGACTTGTGACTGTATTTGGGCGTCTATATCAGCTCGAGACTCAATTTCGGCGTGTACTTGAGCATGTCCCTGGGTGTGAATCGGAGGGATGGCGTGTGCTTGAGCCCGAGTTTGCGTTTGTATTTGGTTCTCAACTTGAGCTCGAGATAATGCGTGTGCATGAGCTTGTGCATGGGCTTGTATCTGAAGTTGAGATTGAGGCCTTGTTTGAACATTAAGTTGAACCGGAGCCTGGAATGAGACATCCTGTTGAGCTTGAAGTCCCATACGATGCTGAGACATTTGTGAATTATAGTTGTTCATTACACGGATATCTTCTGACTGATAGTATAGATTCGACTGATGGACTAGGGCTGGGTTCTCAAAAAGAGGCAGAACATGACGTGTGACTTGAGCAATAGGCACAGAGTTGTTGTGGATTGGGTTGACAGATGCATAAGGCCAAGATGTTGCTGCGAATAGAGGTCTCGATGAGTTGGGGTTGTATATCTGATCATCAGTCATCATCTGCGAGCGTGTAGCTATATTTGGCGACATTTGGCAACGAGGAAACGCCCCCATATCGTATTGGTTCGTGCCATGCTGTGGAATAACGCCGTTGATGCGACCATCCGGACATGCCCAAGGACGAGAGTGGGAATTCATGTGAGAGTTCAGAGTGTTATGTTGGTTAGTGTGATACAACTGGAAGGAAGACGTTGGGTCATGAAGTCTTGCAGCAGCTGGCCAACCGAAGTTAGCTGCTGCATGGTAGCCGTAACTTTCGTTGTATCCAGGAGTAGGAGGGCGGTGGTGAAGTGAATCCAAAGGTAATGGAGAAGTAGGCTCCAGTGCCGTCGGGGGGAACTGTCCATTTTTGTGAAGCTGGCTAGGATGGTCAAATGAATACGAGACTCCATTGAGCTCGGATGGGGATTTAGCTCTTAGAACAGAGCTCTCTGATAGACCATCCATGACATCGGCGTGATTCCCAATAGAAAAGGGTTTGTTCTCTAACTGGCACGGTTGGGGTAGTGTCGTAGCGGAGAAAACGGGTACGCCAGGCATTGACATTGCGGAATTCAGAGGATGAGGCGATCTTGGTGCCGATATGTCGAGTATCCTCGATTGTGCTATGGCTGAAGTCTGAAGAAGTATCGATTAGTTTCAGGTGCAGATATATTGCTGGAGTGAAGGCTGATTACCTTTGGTTGTGTAGAACGAATCAGTTCTCTTGTAGAAGAGATGGACAGAAGAGTTGAGTTGATGCAAGACAAGCTATGAGCTTTATCCTAGCCTATGAAAAATGGATACCTTTTTTGATCCAAGTGACGACTAACCAGCCCACCGTTATGAACCAATATCAATCGTATAGAACTAGAGGCCTAATGGACAATAGGCAAGCTTATATATAAGTTCAGATATATAAACCAGCCTACAGAGAATGTTTATCTATCTGAACCTAATGGCTTGAGGTGTAAGAGTAGAGTTTAGGCAGTTTGCATTCCAAGGTGACAATGCGTGTCTGAGTTTACAAAGAGTATTAGAGATTGGATCTTTGACGATCGTGGTGATGACATAGGGTCGCTGTAACAAGGTGGATAGGAGTAGAGAGATGTGAGGTTGAGAGATTGAGGGTATAAAGATAATTAGGAAGAGAGTGGAGAGAAGTGCAAACGCACAAGATTGAAATAACAATGGGATATGTGGATATGTTGATATTTATTATTCTTACCTGTGCAACTTCCCATGGGGATAACGGGGCTTTTGTTGACAATTTGTGAAGCCCTTTACATATATCAGAAAAGGTAGATTCTGAAAACGGAGCGGCGTATATGGGGCAATTACCAGCTGTGAGTGAATATTTATGTGGTAAGAATAGGGCAAAAGCTACGCAGCTGGGGAGGCGAATACACGATGTGAATGGATATGGCTTAAGCTTTGGCGAGTAGTGAATATGAGCTGACTCCAAGCTGTAACTTTTGGAAGCTTGTCTAGTAGACCTATTGAGGAAGCAAAGCTAGAGACTGCGAAAGCGTAAGAAGGCGTGTCGACTTGACGATTCATGAGCGATTGACAAAGCTCACAATTAAAAACAGGCAAGCGACGTTTGCCGATTCATACGTGTTGATTGCTGGACGTCGGCTCAAGGAAGATATGGTAGACGCTGAAAAAAGTGACAATAGAGCAAATGCGCTGTGTGAGAGGCATAAAAAAGAATAGAGCTTAGTTGACGAGAAATTGCTTCGGGATCACAGAGCACGCAAGATAAGGTGAGTTTGAGATCGAGATCGAGGTTTCTGAAGCGGAGGTCCTAGCCATGCAAGTTAGGGAAAACCGGAAGCTACTATGATGTAATCAGCTATAGGCGTTGGTGAGATTTTCTTTTTAGCGCTTCAAGTAGCAACAAGTGCGTGTGTTGAGCGGTGACGTTGGGGACGAGCTGCGGAGAAGTTATGGCGGCGATAATGGCTGGCAAAGGCAAGAAAATGATGCTGCTAGTAGAGAGTGCTGGCGGATAGAACTGACGAACAAGAAGCCTAGCAAAAGTAGTAAGAAAGAGTAGAAATGGCAAAAGACGAGAAGGCGGGAGCACATGGCCTTTTCTACTATGAAATGCTAGACAAATCTGAATCGTACACCCCCAAGGAACGAAAAATAGAAATAATAAGATAAACTATCAGAAAAGCGATCTAAGCTTGCATTTATCTTTGAAAGGAAAACCGCAGGAAACACAGGCAGTATAAAATAGAAAAAAAAATAGATAAAACAACCTTGTTCAAGTCGGTTAGCACCAACGCAAGTCATGGAGTAGTAGTATTAGTATGTTCCGTTTTCACATATATATCCCACGCCATGCAACGGCAGCACAATCAAGCATCTGGTGGGAAACGGGCATACAACCATTTCATATTCTAACGTAGTTAGCTGAGCATGGGTTTTGCTACTTGTGAGATTTCTAGGTATACGATGATGCCCTCGTAAAGGAAAGTCACCGGCGGGCTATACTTACATAGAAGTGAGCAAAGGGCATATCTGTACTTCTCACAACGGATGGTGTGGCAATAATTGTCCAAATTATTCATATTCATACTTCACAATTTTATGTACAATTTCATAAATATTTGCATCATGTACTACTACTTGTCGGGGCATTCTTGGCTAGTTACTAAGCAGGAGTATTTAATCTGGCTGGATATTCGGGAATTTGCATATATGGCAAAATAGGTATCGGGTGCACATTTTAGTGCAAATTTACTATCAATGCGACTCATCTATGATAACAGCTTTATTTACGATATTAAGCTATTATATATATATATCAGCAACAAAATGTGATTAACCAAAACCAACATGTATATACTACGTCCTCTGTATTGGTTTGTATCTATATATTGTAATCATAGCATATACAACTACGAAAAAAGGGACGACAAAACAACATCACTTTATCTAATAGCTCGGACTTCCTTGGGTTTCATCAACGCTAACTAAGACTATGGTGCATGGGTAGATGGAAGATCAGGTGGATATATGGATGGACATCGTCTGTCCAAAGCAAGCCGTCTTTTCACCTCCGTTTAGCTCATCCTCTGTTCGCTTGACTCACAAAGAGACTGGTATTTATTACTATTTAATTCTACTTCTCCAGATATCGTTCTATCAGGCTTCGTCTTCTATAAATTCCTTGACAGTATGCGATTTATTGGTAGGATTTCATATAGGCTATCAATACCATGTGATATTATAGCAGAATAAACCAAGATATAGCCATGAGGAAAGAAGAAAAAAAAACAGGGCCTCGTTCCATCAATCGGTTTGCCTATTTGATCTCGGGTTCCCTTTCTATTATTTTCGTACAGTACACTCAAGTTGATGGAATTGACGGTTTCTGCGGCCTAGAGACTGTAACAGGAGCAGGCTGGACAATCTTAGTTATCAATCATGGGCACAGCAATATTGGGGCTTTCACTATACAATACATATAACAAAATGGAAGAACACATATCAACGAATAGTAATGTGTATATAGTCGGCAAGGCATCTCGGAATGAGTAATCGCGCAATAAGCATGTGGAGATCATGATGGATAAACCCGATTAAGCCTTGTATTACACTTGACAGTTCTTGAAAATCAAGCCGCATATTTAGTTTTGCCGTGTAGTTAGGTAACCCCTCACGAAGATTCCTACCACTCTACAGAAAAAAAACCTTGCTTTGGAACTGAAATTTTCATGTGCCTGCTACTAAGCCCTAGATCCAGCGGTTCTTTGTTTGCCGCTCAATATCAGTCAACTAATGTTCTGCAACAAGAAACAAATAATAATAAAAATAAAAGGGAAAACGGACGGGAAAAAAAGCCAGAATGAAGAACCAGAGAAAGATAGAGCAAACTGGATGATCAAAATCTAGAGTTTAGACAAAGCACTAATAGAAACAGTTGTTTGTTTCGTTTTGGCTAACGTAGTATTTCGGTGCTACTTGTTTTATTGTAAAGGCACGTCTAACGATCCAATAGGGTCGGATCCACGTGATCCACATAAAGACGTAAAATGATTATTGTGAAGGGGCTTTGATAAGACTAGGGTTTATAGGGTTAAGTAGTCATGGCCAGACGATAAGAAAAAAAAGCTAGTACCCCTCAAATCGGAACGGAAGGCTTAATTAATCTATGAGAGAAGTCTAAGCGGTGTAGATATAATTTCGACATTCTCTCGAGTGGCGTGTTTAGGCGGAGAGTGAGTACCTACAATGACCGAAAGCTGATATTTGAGGCTGAATGTCGGTCTAACTGGGCGATGTCGCTGATTTGGTATAGTAGAGTTAAACTATTGGTTTCTGGATGTAGCCATGTGCAGCCAAGGCATCAAGGCTTATTGTGGTAGTCATATGATAGAAAACTAAGGTGAGAGAGCTACCTAGTGTACCTCTAAGATTCATCTTACATCTAACCTTTTTGTGTGTGATTTACGTTATGGATATCAAAAGCAGATTAAACATTACGTCTTTACTATTTTGTGAAAGAAACATACTACTTTTTTTTTTTGCTGTTTTGTTCATGGAAGTAGTAATGAGGGGATACTGGGATTCTGGACCCCCAGCCTACTTCCACTTAAAGCAGTTAAATGGTCGATGCACCAATCAGAACCCTTGACTTGTACTTTGTGTCGGTCCTGCATTCCTTCCTTCCACAAGCGTTCCTGCCTTTCTAGGCCTTGAGCGGCCCCTCTGGGTTTGAAGGACGTCCGTTAAGGATGGTAGTTACCCGAAGGTAGATTATCGATATACTTTTTGATGGATGAGTGATTCTCGGGTTGAGATAATCAATCTTTTTGATTTTTCCCCTAGGGTGTAATATTTCCGTGGAAATGTGAGAAGAGAGAGGAAGAAAAATCTTAAAATACACGTAAATACAAGGGAGTGACATGGAATCGAGAAACATTGATTGAACGAGTGATCACTGTGGTTCTTTGTGATAGACAAGACCGTTTGCATATGATGGAAAGCCGAAGATAACACTTGGTCATGACCGAAAATCCTAGTAGTTGTATGCCACGATGCAGTATGTGTGTACATATATGCCAGGATGAATTGAATGATTATATACAACTAGGCATATATAAGTATAGGCTGGTCTCGAGAGATGGTCGGCTAAGAGAATATATGGATCTAGTAGTGGTGATGAGAAAAGCCATCTTTTGTATTTGTTGGCTCAAGATGCTGGGAGGTGGGTGGTGCAGGATTTCTGCAATGCAGGCTGCCTGGGTGGCTGGACACGTCCGAATTTCACTGTATTCAATGCTTGATTCAATGAAGCCGGAGTTGGAGGGCACGTACAGCGGCCACATGCAAGTAAACTTTTGCCAGACTAATTTGCCAATTTTACACCTAAAATTCAATTTTTTTTCTTCTTTCCTATTTCTCCTGTCTTCTTGTTGCTGCTGCGACATTCCATTCCATCGTCTTGTGAAAGGCTCCTTTCCTAGTTGTGGGAATGAGTGAAGATGGCCTTTGCCATTTGCTTACCACCATCTGTTACGACGATGCCAGGGCGAGCGAGGATGAGGATGATTGACCATGGACCATAGTCCTACGATGAACAAGGTGTTTGATCCTGTGGGTACATCATGAGCAATAAGTAGCGCTAGTTCTAGGGCTCGTTGCTTGTAAAACTGCAGCCATAGCTGCAGCCGTATATTTTGTTAGTAGGCGCTTCCCCCCTTGGGTTTGAGTTAAAAGATCACAGGCGTTGGGTGATGGAGGAATGACGGCATGGGCAAAAAATATATAAAAAAAAAAGAAAAGGTAGCTTGGATGACAGTCGGTCAGAAAATCAAACGAGGGACATGCTTGAATTAAACACAGACTGACTGGCCTACTGTGCGAATGTGCAGTATGACGGCACAGTTGTAGGGCGTGAATCAGACTCGTAGCCTTCGTTTTGCAGAAGTTTACATGACTATACACAGTTGTAGCTATCACATGGAGCTGACAGAACGTATATAGATTTTGATAGCAACAGCTTAAAACCCGTTGAGGTACTATGTAAATTATATATGGATACGTACGTATTATTATATGTCGTATTTGGCTATTTAGTTACTACTTATCCCTCTTATGCATGTATTGCTATTTATCCAGACCAAAACAAAACAACGGAATCACTCGTAATTTGTCATCGTACATCCACCCCTAGGTATTCATCGATGACATGTTTTTTTCTTACTCAACTCTTTCTGGTGATAAGCCTGAATACTCCTTCTTATTTTATTGTGTATTACACTTCTGAACGCTGATTTGGTCCTCTTGATGTGAACCCTGTATCAATATGATAGTTGTAGTGCCAGCAAAAACGGAATAGTTATGCCAGCTCAAGTTTTGCTGGCTGCCCTGGTGAGTATTGCAAATGTGTTTGTCCATGATTAGCCATATTTTTGGTTTTGTTTTTCTTCTTGTAATTTTTTTTTTGGTTTACTTTGGTCCGATCTATGTTCCCTTATGGGTGCTAAGCAATTTCTTTGACATTATGCATTTCTTCGATACTATGTGGGCTGTGATGTGCTGTCCAGTGCCTTTCTTCTGACAAAGAAGCCTAAGCAACGGCCATCGCCCAATCATTTTTACGTTTACTAGATCAATTGCCAACAAATATCAATCCAATCGTGCGATATATCTGAGTAGTACCTCGCTAAGATTGGAAGAGACTATCCTGAGAGTTCAGCTTGGAGAAACTATCTAGGAAGACAGGCTTCCATGTTCCGAATATAACGAGAAAAGATCTCATATCTGGACTGTCTAACTAGTGCCTTTACACTTTTCTGATAAACTGATTCCGCATCTTGTGACTGACTTTATCCATAGTGGTTATCGAGAGATTCCGGTGTCTGTCAAGTTACAATTGAAGATCTATGCCAACAAGCATTGCAAGCAGTCATTTTTCTTTGAAACTCTTCCCAGGCCTAATCACGAGATAGTTTCGGATGATGATAAACCGATGAATGGAATGGCTAAGGGTGTGTTTTCTTGGCCAAGGTAGTTTGTTTACACAGTATGAACAATGATTACTACATGTAGATATATCTGTACTATTATTATTTATTATGGAACGGCGACTTGATCCAGATTGCTACAGGGCACTTCTCACTTTTCTCACCTTATTCTTATACACCACCCCCTGACAAGAATACGAACCCAACTGTTGGTTCGTTTGAACACTGATCTCACCCAGTCATTGCTTCTTGTTTGAACCGAACTCAGCTTCAGCGAAAGCCTGTCCCGTCGAACGAACAGGCTTCGCCTTATTATTGCCACGGCGTGACCTCTTAACTATACACATTGGACAAGTTCAACGCTTGAATTTTGAAATTCGAAGTACACATAAGATCGGGATTACTTAAAACTATACCTATACATATGAAGTTAGAAATGCCTATACAGCTCGGTTATCTTTTAGCCTTCATGGCTTACTTGTGGGATATGGTTCTACCGAAACCAGCCACATGAATCCTGACTGCCCATTACTAGTCTCTTTGCGATTCAAGGCAATTAGGCATCTAAAGAGAAGGCTTCGAGTGGACGATGGGAAAAACAGTCTCGCTTCCCAACACCTTCTAAGAAAAAACGAGCATAATTGTACATGGATGTATTATATATATGTATGTAAGCGTATCGATAGATGGCAAACATGAAACAGAGTATATATTTCCATTTATATGATGGAAAATCTGCTGCTCCATCAATAAGCGCCGCTGAAAACAAAACAAACCGGTTTGTTGGTGTGTGTTGTTTGTCTTGCCCTTTTTATTATGATCGAAGAGACACAGAAGAGCCAAGCAGTTAGCCTGATAGCGGGCCGTGCTAGTACGAATATTAAACTGTGACTAGACCACAGCTAAACCCATTTCTATTCTATCTCATAGCACATGCAGGTTGGAGAAGTCATCATCATCGTACCATAGATGTGGGCAAATTGAGCAGCAATTCAAACTGACGCCAATGTGCCCTGTAACTACATGTATTTATAATATGTATGAATGTACGTACAGTTTTCTTAGACACTGTATCCTAGACAAACCGCATGCATATACATCATGTACCTGCTCCCATTTATCCTGTAGTTAAAACATGACGAGATAATGGCCCTCCTTCATCAATAAAATAAATCACTTGTGCCAGACAACCCAGCCAGGCATCTTTGCATAAAGGCAGCCAGCCCCATTCCAACCCTGTGTAGAACCGTCCTTTAGATTTCACTCTTCAATACACTCCGTTTCGTTTCGCCTGTTTTCTTATTTTTTTTTCCCGATGCCTCAAACGGGCTTTGGCCAATTACGAGATGATTTTTTCCTTTTTTTCTTCTGTAGAATTGTTGTTTATTCATCGAACCCCTCGTCATATTTACTCGCTTACTCGTCCATTATATATATATATATATATACTCACACAAGCCTATTGATTGATTCTGATGCACCTTACATACTTCAATTACGTTTTTCTTTTTTTCACCGTCATCAACTCAGCACCACCTGAAAGCAAGAGAAAATCCTAACAAACAGAGACAAAAAAAACAAGAGATGCTACCGGCCCGGAACTACCTCATCCATCCCCTAGTCATGTTTTTTGTTTACTCGCTACTCAGGCCCCAGGACGTTCTCTCTCCTCTTATCATCAAGTAGATACAGACTTACATATCATATGCTACTATTCCACCCCTGGTATGGCCGAACAGTGTGAACGTAGTGTGACTAGTCGCCTACTACAACACGGAACGACGAGACATTAGTATCTACTTTTGTTTGATTATTGACCCTTCGCCCGCAGCTGCCTTTGGAGACCATAAAAGTGACCTGTATCCCTATATGGACGGTCTTGTACCGTCTTTCTGCCCTCCAATCCACTAACTACAACTTGGGCTTTTTCCTCATGGCTTGACAAGCAAGGCATCCTTGTCTCGAAAATCGTGTGATTAACTATTTGCATCACACTGAATATACAAATAGTAACTAGTAGGTCTCTATCACTGAGAGAATACTTATTCTGGTCTACTGTGGCTATGATACATGTAGCAGTCACGATGGCGTGGCCCAAGCATGCCTTTTGTTGATAATCAGCCTAGTAGCTCCTACAGTCGCATAATTTGCAGTTTTTCTAGCATTTGGCCGTGCCGTTCCGGCTTTTCTTTGAAGGACAATGACGAAATACACATTGCAGAATAATCAACAGAGTCGCAATTTGTCCATTTTTTCTCTCATAGAGCAGTTGGCTGTACTGTACTTCAACATTCGCCTTAGTACATACAGGAAAATAGCCCAACCCCATTGCTAAATTACAGCAACAAACCACAGGGATTAGGAGGGGTCAGCTTCTCAGTCTGTCTGAGCGTTTTGACCTAAAGAAATATCTCTTCCTGTCCGGTTTTGCTGTTCTGTCTTCGGGCGCTTCTTCCTGTTTGTCGCAGCTAGCCTGTGACCGTTTCCTCCCCCTATAGGCTTGTATGGATCCCTGATTTGCCATATTGTACTTAAGCCCGCCCAACAAAACTGCGCCGCTAAAGAACCGAGTACTACCGAATTAGGCTCTATACTGAGTAGCCTATTCATTCCTCCAACCTCTAGGCCTTCTATCTCACAGCGAACAAATGGTGACTGAAATTCTCAAATACTCAATATACACGACTCGGAGATAGCGAATACACCGTTTGCCTGCATATGTATATCTCATCATTACAGGCATATTCAGGAAGGTGGAACATACAATATGTCGTGATGGTCCTTTGAGACGCATACTTACCCAATAAAGCTCAAATTTTCAGTTCCAAAAACTCCAGGGCAGATCAAACCAAAGAACGGAACATCCGTAGCCCAGCGAAGTCAATCAAGAGATGGGAGGGGGGCATAAGCCAATATTCCCTCCCCCAAATGCCACACAGCTCATCTGGCTTTTTTCGACGCAATAATACATTTCCCAAAAGTCGTCAAAGAACGCCTCGGAGGTTCGAATTATTGATATGTATATACAGGTATTACATGTGAATTGTACTGTCCCTTGCTTCAAGGGGCGGGGCGGCTAAAATATATCTATGTAATAGAGTTGAGTTGAGCCTGAATAGAGATAGAAGACGAAAACGAAAAAAAAATAGGGCGCTCATATTTGGCCATAGCCTTTTGTTTGGCAGGAACTTCTACATATTTATGAATAGGAATGTCTTTCATTTCTCAGCGGTTAGCTAATTCAGTTGTTTAATGATTACAAAGTGTCGAAATAATAGGCACAAAAAAGAGTTTCTCTAGAAGCAAATAGAAATAAAGACCCATGGTTTGATCAACAAAAACACAATTTTCGACAACAGACGGATGGATTTATCGGGGGAATACGATAATATATGAGATTCAAAAACTCTCTCTTTTATAGTCGTTTATTGTGAGAGGCATTTCTCATGACCTCGTGTAATTCTTTATCTTTTGCCTTAGGAAACGAGGAGGATGGAAGTAAAAAAAAACAAAAAAAGGCAAACATAAAGAAAGATACTAAAACTATAACATCATTTTACGACGAACATGACATTCGTTATCTTTCGTTTCGTCATTTTCCCGTTTTTACTCAAGGCTCTACATTCATAATAGGCTTCATGGGTCACGTTATGTACGTACCTCTTCTCTCTTGGTTTTTATTTTCAAAGCGCAAAATGATATACACTTCCATCTTTATCCTATATGATAGACTTTTGCTCCTCTTTATTTTGTTTATAAATCATACATACCTTCGAATAGTACAGCCTGGCAATATCACATGGACAGCATTTTTTTTGCCAGCAACATACTATCATAATAGGAAGAGGGGATCCGTTGATTTTATGCTCATGACTTAGCATCATACTACGTCCTAGTGTTACCTTAGTTATAATTCATATTCCGTCTACCCACTCGATGCCACCGAAGTCTCAAATGTGAGGGATACCCTGTTTGGTGGACAATGCCGCTCGATTAGCTATCATCATAGAACCCTTAAGTCTTTCTATGAAGATGTTCGTGTGAGCACGAGCTTCCAGGCGAGCAAAATGCCAAAGAGAAAGGAACTAAAAGGAAATAATCCGCCCGGCTCAGTAATTCGATGCATGAATCACATGCTTGCTTTATCGCTATATTACTCTTGATATCCTTGTCGATGTAGTCAGTCAGACTCAGTATTCCTATGAAGCATCTGGCAGAATAGGAACGCTATGAGCTGGTTCAAACTACACTAAACATGAACATGGAAAATCCGAAATATATATTAGAGTGTAATTTATAGAATGGCCGAGTTCTCTATCATCTATAATCACCAGTTGGATATTCCCTCTTCACTTCTTGACTAAACGATACTTGCCCGCTTTGAGTTCAACCTCTCCTTCCTCCACCTTCTCTGACATGAACTCCAACAATTCATCGTTTGTCCACGTGAATCCGCCCGGAACCACCATTTTCAGCATCATCGACATGCGCGGAAGTGGCATTGGTGTCGGTGAGTTGGTCAGCATACCCTTAATGAACTGCCAATATATAGAGCTATTTTCACGATTCTTGTCCGTAAATTTCTTGTTATCGGACCCGGAGGCGGCGCCACCGGAATTGTCGGCCTTGGTGGGTGATTCTTGAATATCTGTAATGAGATCTGCTTCACGCTCGATCACGGCGTATGTACCGCCAGAGACAAGGCGGAGGACCTTTTTCTCTACCCAGAACGCCAATGCCTCTTCTATGTAGTCGGTGTCCATCTGTAGTTTCATCTCAAGATCATCAACAGAAAGCTCGACCGGATGCCTAGGCACGCTTTCTTGTGAATCATCTCCGAATGCATATATGACTGTTGCGATATAAGTTTTGCAATCGGCCGTGACGACTCTATCCTCTAGCTGAAGCTTCACAGTAGCCGTACCCATATGATCAAGCCAAGTAAGCTTTCGAGACTCTTTGATGTGAGAGTAATTATCCGAGTACCACTTCTGTGAATTTGTGACGGGCTCGGGGATGAGGAAATGTTCGCGGTCAATGTTGGGCCAGTAAATTCTAGATAGGATTTTGGCAGAGCATAGAGGTGGATCTGGTTGCTCGGGAGCCGCGGAAATTTTTACGGCGCCCATGACAAGGTCATCGAGTTTCTTGGACTCTATTATATCGCGTAACATGACGTCGCAGTGTTGTAGAGCGGCGTCGCCGTATCGCTTCTTGAGAAGATTGAGGACCTTAGTTTCCTGTTCAAGTGAACTGGATATGGTCAACAAGCGTTCACCGACGATGCCCTGGAACTCCTTGATGAACATGTCTTGAGAACCTAGCGCGTTGATCAGAGTCCCGATCACGTCTTCGTTTTTGGGTCGTTGGAAGTTGAGGCCGGCATCCAATGGAGCGGGATTCCAGTTCATATCATTCCAATCGAGATCTGGATCGTCGACGACAGGCCGCTGTGGCTGTCTTTGTGAGACATCGTTGAGGATGGCCGATAGTTCTGTCAGTCGGGTCTTACTGACGGTGTTCTCATCCATCTCCTTGTTATCCGAGAGGAGTCCGGTGACAACGATGCGGATAGCATCAACTCTCTGGCATAGATACAGTTGCAGAGGCGGAACTACACGTGATAGAAGGACCTTGGACCCATCTAGTGCATGGAATGTCCGGATCATGGAGATGTAGAAGCGCAAAATTCGGAGAGTTGAACTACCAGCGTTCAAAAGGCGTGTCTCGATATGTCGAGAGAAGACCTTTATTAAACTAGCTCTCTGTGCGGGTTTTGCGATACAGACCTTCAAGTCTAGTAGGCCACCTTTACTACTTGGCCAGTGCTCGACAATGTTGAAGAGTTGAGTGATACGAAGATTGACTAACAATGAGGCAGCATTCTCTTTCCATGTCACAAGATATGACTTGTTTATGGGCTTTCTTAGTTTTGCAGTAACTTCAAACGCGAGGCGAGCAAAATCCGTTTCTATCCATCTGTAGAGAGACGCTATGTTTTGAGATACAGTGACCGACTGGTCATTGTATGATGCGTCAATAATATGGGATACGTCGTGTTGGTCAGTGAAGATATCTCCATAATGATTCTGTATATGCTCTCTGAGGGTAGTGTTTAAGGCCAAGGCAAAAGATATCTCGAATCTGCGGCCTCCTAGTCCAAGATATTCCAGAGAACTTGCAAGCTGAACAAGCTCTTCGAAACTTGCCGCACTTTCAGACAGCGACGGAGTCTGGTGTAGTATAGATCTCGTATATACGAGAAGAACTA